>CM022297.1:356458059-356610457 GCA_011799875.1 Thinopyrum elongatum | reverse complement strand
GAAGGAGGGGGGAGGAAACAGTAAATACAAAGCAATCAAGGCTACACAAAGTATGACATGACAATATGCAGTGCCGGGTGTGCTCTAACGTGGGGTTGCACGTTACCGAGAAAGGGGGATCCCATCCGGGAAAGTTTTCCCGGTTTCGGACATTTGTTAGACAGATGACCGGAGGGGGACGGTTGCATGTTCAGGTATTTAGAGGCATCACACGGATATGTGGGTTGCGTAACCGGGTTCGTCTCGTCGTTCTAAGCAACTTTCATGTACAAAGTATTTTCATCCGAGTTACGGATTATTTTATATTCATTTTTAAAGATTTAATTCAATTCTGAAATTATTATTAATTAAATTAATTCAAAAATACAATTATGATGTCATCATGATGTCAGCAGTCAAAGTTGACCATTGACCGGTCAACTCACGAGTGGGTCCCGTCTGGCATTGTCATAGTTTTAATAAGCAAAACTAATTAACTAATCTTGGTAATTAGAGTTAATTAATCAGAATTAGTTAATTTAAGTAATTAATTAAAAAATTATCTTTTTTTTTTCATTTGTTTTCCCTTCTTTTTTTTAACAGGGGCTGGGCCCCTCTGGTCAGAGACCCAGCCCAACCGGGGCGGTTGAGCGGGCAAACGGGCGCAGGGGCAGGGCGCCGCCCGAACTGGCGCCGGCGCTGGCCTAGGCGCGGCGCCGCCCGTATGCAGAGGCGCAGCGGGGCGCCGAGGTGTGAGCGAGGCCGCCGGGCATGGCCGGGGCGGCCGGCGCACGTGCGGGCGCTGGGAACCGGCGGCGAGGGGCGGCGACCAGGCGAAGGCCGCGGCGCAGTGGGGCGGAGGGCGACGGCTGTAGCGGCAGCCAATAGCAGCGGCAGGAAGGCAGCAGCAAGCAGCGTAGGAGATGGAGCAGTGCCGCGGTACGGCAGCAGCAGAAGGGGCAGCAGGGGGCGGCAGCAGGCGAGCGGAAGCGGTTCGCGAGCGGCGATGGGCGGTCGGCCACGGCGAGCGATGGTTGGATTGAGGGAGGTTGGTGGGGCGGACCGAGCGGGGGGGGGCGGGGGACAGGGCGACCGCAGGGGGAGGAAGGGCGCGGGCCATGGATGTGGCCAGGTGCGCGTGACAGAGGCGAGCGGGGCTGCTGCGCGCGGCGCCCGAGTTTGAGTTTGGTAATGGCCTGGCTACGATTTGTTCTATTCTTCTTTTTTTCCCTGATTCCCCTTCCTTAAGTAGTTTTCTGAGGGATTTTACGGGCAAACGGAGCGAGCATCGCGGGAAGCATGGGAAAAAAGCCATGTTTCTCTTGGGATGCGAGACGAGGAGCTCACCCGAGAGGAGCTCACATCGGGGCTGTAGGGCAAGTCAGTGGGCTCGGGGATGTGCGGGGGTGGCGCAGATGCTCGGGGTGGCCGGTGGTGTAGACGACCGAGGGGGGCGAGACGGGTGGCAGTTTTCGGTGATTTCTGTGGGGGCTCGACGATACGAGGGAGGGGATCCACGGCTCCGGAGTGGCGCCGAAGCACGCGATGACGCACAGCATCGGGGGGGTCGGGGCAGGGGGGGCGGCGGGGGGGGGTGTTTTCCCTCCTTCCCGATCCAGAATTGGACTCGAGGGGGGGGGGGAGTTGTTCTGGAGAGTAGGTTGGGTAGAATGAGGCGGAAGGAGACGAGGAGGAGGAGTGGGGGCGTGGGGGTGAGTGGGAGGAGTGGGTCCGTGGTTAGGGTTCGGTCGCCCGAGGGGATAAGGGGGGATGGGGTGGGCTGGCCTGGTGGCCTAGATGCCCGGTTGGGCCGAAAAGGCCCAGGGGGAAGGGGGGTTTGGTTTTTCTTTTGTTTTGTTTTATTCTTACCTTTGTTTTCTGTTTTCTTTCCTTTTTTCTTTAATAGTTTATAGTTTTACAAAATGTAAAAGCCACACCTAAAATAGAGTTACAATTCCAACTACTGTCACAAAAAGTTTTACCCCAGAATAAAATAGTTAAAGATTTTATAAAACACAAACGACATTTAATGATTTGTTTTGCTACTGTTTTATTCGTCTTATAGTATTTAAATATTTTATAAAGGTGTGGTTTCTCCACCATAATTACCTATGCAATATTTGGCTCACTCCGAACATTTTAGTTTTATTATTTGAAAACTTTCATTGTTTGCTTGATTTTGAATTTGAATTTGAATCGGTTTCGAACTAACGCGAGATTAGCAACAGTAATCGAAGTGACGTGGCATCATTAGCAGAGGGTTACTGTAGCTTAATTATCCGGGCGTCACACGCACCAAGCACAAGCTAACTCTCCCAAGCAACGCCCCCAAGGAGGAAACGACGAAGACGCCGCCGTCGCCCGCTCCGGAAACCTGGAGCTTAGGTTTTCACCCGGAGAGCCCGAGCCCCA
Organism: Thinopyrum elongatum; assembly: GCA_011799875.1. Classification (NCBI taxonomy): domain Eukaryota; kingdom Viridiplantae; phylum Streptophyta; class Magnoliopsida; order Poales; family Poaceae; genus Thinopyrum; species Thinopyrum elongatum. Next base: position 356,608,066 of record CM022297.1, on the reverse strand, counting down.
CGTAGAAGAAGATGAGTTCCACAACGACGCCTCCAAGGACGGAAACGACGCCCGAAAGTGCCGCCGTCGACGGCACCGACAAAGTCGGGTCAAGGCTTTCGCCCGGAACACACACATCCCTACGGAGGCCTGCAGATCTGATCCACCCAAAAGCGTGGAGATCGTTGGAGCCGTTCCTGTTGCGCCTTGCACTCTCCAACGTCGACCACCAAGCTTCACCGCGCATCACCCACAGCAGCAGCACCTCAAACTGCGAATGAGGAGCGAGCGCACTCGCCACCACGGTTAAAACGCCATGGCACCCAGCCCGGGGCCGCCGCCCCGGCTTCCTCACGCCACGGCGCCGCCCGCTGCCAGCCGAAACAAAGCAGCCCACCCCGCACCAGATCCGGGGCAGCCCGGCCCGGATCCGCACCCCGGACGCCGCCGGGACCCGCCGCACGAGCACCAGCAAGCTGGGCTCCCCTCCTGATGCCTCCCCGCCGCCCGGCGACCCAGGGCACACGGCGAACCGTCGGGCCGCCACCACGGCCGTCCGATGCCTCCACACCAGATCCGGGCAGGCGGACCCCGGATCCGTCGCCCTGCGCGAGGGAAACGCCCTCGACGCCACGGCCGCATCCCGCGCGGTGACCCCCGCGCCGGCGCCCGCACGAGCCAGCTACGAGGGCGACCGCGCCCGAGAGAAGAAGAAGCCCCGCCGCCGCCACTGCCGCACGGGCTTTGCCAGGCAGTGCACGCCGGCGACGGCAAGGGGGGGGGGGGGAACGGCGTAGGGGGCGGCTGTCCGGCAGCGGCTGGTTTCGCCGCCCGTGTCGCTTGTGCGGAGCGACGCGGGGGCAGCTCATGCTTCGGTCGTTTGCACTACTCTGATGCCACTCAGTTTTGCTTCATGCACAGTTTGGTTCAAAAAATGATTCACACATTACATCCAAAAGGTATATATTCTTTTCAGGTTGTAAACGCCACCGCTATAGTAATTCATACATTTTCTTTTATACACAATCACACTTCTAAATATATATTTTAATTTTAGGCAATGATGCATCGAGCAGGAGTTTAGTCAATATTCAATACCATATTTAAACCAATAATGAGGCTGGGCAACTCGCTCTCAGGAGGCTCCCCCGATTTCGATCTTCGTTGGCCCTTCGATCGAGTTCTTTTTGGTCAACTGTCTCCTTTTGGCCGTCCGATTGTTGCCTGTCGCTGCCTCCAGTTTTCACCGCGTGGTTGTTTTTTTTCACGTCCATGACTGGTGGGCTCGTGTGGCCGCTCTATTGGCTGGGTGAATCACTCGCGGGTGAGAATGAGCCTGTCCTCGCGCGCCGCGCGTTCGATCCACTGCTGTAACTCTAAATGAGCGGGTTCCTCACTGGGCGGTTTGTCCGGTGCGCTCGCCTTTTTTCCGGGTCATCTGGTCCTTTCGTTTCGTTTTTCCTGGGCACTGACATTGGGACCGTGTCGAGGGGCGGGGCGGTTGTTTGGTGGATGGATGCATTGTGTTTGCTCGCTCGGTCGCTCCTGGGTTCCTGTGGTTGACGTACGGCTAGACCAACGCGGCGTGCGAGCGTCGTGCGTTGGGTCCCTCATGTGAGGCGTGCATCCTCTCACGCATGGGAGCCGTCCTGGTGGTGAACCCTTCCCCAATCACCATAGCCGCCGCACGCCTCCCTCCTTCCATCTCGTCGCCGTTGCCGCCGCACCTATTTTTCTCTTCCTCCTCCCTCCATCGTCACCACAGCCACCGGTCCGCTCCCTCCTCCTTCACCCTCCCTCTCACGTCAGCCACCGCCGCACGAACCTCCCGAGTCGGGGCGGGGGCAGAAGGCCGTGGTGAGTCTGGGGCCGCATCCGTCCTCCCTCCCTCGTCGGCCGCCGCTACGGCTTATCCCTTTCTCATGTCCTGGCTTCGTCTCGTGCGACCGGTGGTGGAGAGCCATGGGTGGTGGAGACGAGGAAGGGAGGTAGGTGAACAACGGGGAAGGGGATGGACATGCGCTTCACTCCCTGACTTTGTGCCCCGAGCCATGGATGGCTGAGAGAAGGAAGTGGCCTATGCTCTCTTCTCAGGTCTCTTGCAATGGTGCTTCTCCGCGGGTACGACTGGTTAAGGTTCGCCCCCACCCCTTTTCTTCCATTGTTTTCTGCCATTGCTCTTTACAGTTTCGTTTCTTGTCGAGTTCTTGGCTTTGTTTCCTTCGTGTGTAGGTTAATTTTGTTGTTGTTCTTTCCTTCGTACGTCGTCGCAGTATTCTCGCTTTCGCATTGAAGATTTGATCTCATTCCTTGTGCTTGCCTATAAGATGTTCGATGAAATGTATGTGTGCTGACCTTGTTGGATTTTTGGTTTCAGTCTGTTTTTCTTGACGCCCACCTTGGTCTCCTTGTTTATCTTGCCTGCCTTACTCATGTGCTTCTCCTTGTCAGCTTAGGTAAATGGATTGTTCGTAAGTTCTTTACCTTCTCTGCACCGTTCCATTAAATACTTGTGCTCTAACGAGTTCCTTTCCCTTTGTTTTGCAGGTTCTTCGATATACTGCATTAGCTGCATCTTTGTTCTGCTCGTGGAGGTTCGCTCACTTCCTTTCAAACTAGAACTTGCATTTTTTACTTTCTCTACGTACCGGCATGTTGTTTGGTCGGCAGATGGTATTGATAATCTGCGTTTGGCTAGGCGTTGTGTTTTGTTTGTCCTTGTGTTTGTCGGCTAGGTTTCTGCTTACCATGGTTAGCCTTTGTTCCATGGGGTCTAGGATCGTCGTGTTTTTTATAGGCGTAGCTAAATATGAAGTTGTTTTTGTATTCAGAATAATAGAAATAAAATTTAGAGAAACACAAGTGTGCAGGCTGCCAATTTAGTGCTCGTGTACAACCGCTCTTGATTTTTAGTTCATTGGTTAATTCAGAATCTATAAATGAATTCCTCTTTGCCTTATGGATTCCACACTTTTTCCAAGGGAAATATTTTCTACTAAATACAGATGGGAACACCACAGTAATGTTATTTACCAGTAGTAAATTTCCTGTTGAACACTTGAACTGAAAAGATAATTGTTCAGCATATTGTGAAAAAGCAGCTACCTAGGGATCTTTGGTTTGAAAGAGCCATACATATATTAATTCATTGTATATATACTGTCAAGATTCTGATGGTGTTCTATATTGCTGTCACCAGAGTATAATAGTAGCAAAAAAAGAAGCAATGTGGTGGTATCTTGCGGTAGGATATATTTACCTTTTCTGAACAGATACCAAACATGACTGCACTTAATTTCTCCTTCAGGAAAGACGTTGTGGATGATGAGATTATTAATACAACTCCTGTCAACATTGAAGAGGTGGAAGATAGGCAAGTCTACAGGCATGTGGTTAGAGAAGCACCTCGAAAAGATCAAGACGTATTCCTAGATTGGCAATTACGATAGGATGGTACGTGAGACAGTGGGATGCATCAGAGTTATAACATTTCAGTAATTACTATGTATTTCCACCCTTTTTGTTTCTAGCTGATACATAACTTTTGGTGCATGAATCAATCCAGTTTCTTTGTCTGATGCTCTAAAGATATGTGTGCACTGCTGCTTGCTCAGTTATGTTTGTCTAAATACTTACCTTTTTGTACCAATATCATGTTAACTGAAAACTCGCAGTATATATTCCAATGATTTTTTGGTGGAATTTCCACTAAGGTTTATTATCTCTAGATCAGATGTAATTTGGTTAATTTGAAAATAGCTATATATATTGAAAGGCCTTATATGAGTTGATGTTGTGGGTAAGCTGTATTTTAGTGGCCAGTTCTATCTAAGAATATGCCCATCTAATAACAACTGGAAGGGAAGCGTAAAAAATCTAGCATTTCTATAACGCTAACTTCACTACTTGGATTGAACCCAAATATTGTTTGTGATGCTAATTAAGCAACTTTGTCTTTGAGTTAAATTTTCATTTTTTGTCCCACATAATATATTACTCTTTTTTTATCTGTGACCGCATGGTCTCACTGTTGATTTTCTTAAAGTATATTACCCTCTTGTTTTTGGAGTAATAGATTAATGTTCTGTACCTGAGGTCCTAACAAAGCCTGTAGGTTGGTCGTTGTGCTGATTTTGACACTTCTTGACCGATGTTTCAGAGGTCATCGGCTTTTTTATATTTGCACAGGCTTCCTTCATCTTCGCTATTTTCTGTCTTTAGTGTCACTTTGATGTTCCTTTGTCACTATTCGTAGTTCTACCTTGGGTGGCCTCTGTCTTGCTTTACAACTCCATATGGCTACCTATGTATACATATGTATAGGTTCTGTTTAACTATACTCAAATCACATAGAGCTGTTGAACTTCCAATTTGTTCCCTTGCCATCGTGTGCCATCACCATGTTTACTCCAGAAAAGTGGAATGTGCAAAGCTTCTGTGTTGAGTAGTCAAATACTTGCTTTGCCTTAAAGACTGTCCCCATCTATGTTCCAGGTTTTTTTGGTATGATTTCATATTTACCTGGAATGGATCAACCCATTTGCATGGGATCTTAGAAAAATATATGTGAATACATCATTCTAATAAAAGCGTTGCTTATCAGAGCTTCTATGGTCCATGGAACTTAGAAACGATAGTGTTATCTGTAATTATAAGGAATACCTTTCTAATTGTAAGAAATACCCTTTTCTGGACTCAAAATTGTTGTTGGTCTTCTTATCACTTTCATTGTCATAAGCTAGGCTATGATTACCATAAGCTAGCATCATTGGGGTCAAGTCATTATATTTAGTTTATTTTCAGTGCCTTGCAGGTTAATGGTTCCCATAAGATTGCAGCCTACCTTATAGTGTTGACTGCCATATTTTCCTTAATGTTATTGTTTAACCATGCTTGCCGACTATTATTTTATATATGCACAAAGTGCTTATTTCTTTGGTGCTTCCAGATTATCAAGGTATGAGCAGAGCAGCGAGGGATGAGATCTTTTTTTTGGAAAAATGAGATGAACATGAGCAGAGTATCAAGGTTGATGTTGCTCATCCTTAAAAAAAAAAAATGTTGTAGTTGCTTATGTACTCCCTCCGTTCCTAAATATTTGTCTTTTTAGAGATTTCAAATGGACTACCAATACGGATGTATATAGTCATATTTTAGAGTGTAGATTCACTCATTTTGTTCCGTATATAGTCACTTGTTGAAATCTCTAGAAAGACAAATATTAGGAACGGAGGGAGTAATATTCACACTGTCGATGACAATGTATCATATTTACATGAGCTCAACCATGTTACTTGATTATGAGAATGTCAATCACATATGCTTGATAGACTACATGCGTTAGTATGTTGCAAGATAATCATTCAAACAAGTATTCAGTTACAAGAGTGACAAGTGTGACTTAATGCAGATTTGTTGATCAACATACATTTTCATGATTATGTATTTGTATATATATTTTTGTAGAAGAAATGTAAAAGGTGAAAGCTATGGGCCCAGATAGGTCGCATTTTGAAAACTCTATTGCATAGTTTGAACCTTCAATTTTCATTAATAAAAGGATCATTGGTATTGCCAAATTGCCAAGCATTTATTTTCAATTACTCTTGGTTTGAAATGGGACATCGTGCCATTTGGTGCCATTCGATGCCCGGCCGCTTCATATTCTGCTCCAACCGGGCCAGCCTAAGAAAACGCTTCGTGGGCCGAACTGAATACCATATGACTACTTTCGAACAGACATGAGTCTAAGTGGCACCAAAACAGCCATTTTTTTAAACGCACATATTTTTTTTGATAGAAACACTACTTTTTAGAAAAAAGGCTTCTTAAATGGTTTTATACATGGTGTTAGGTATACATATATTCTTATTAAGCAAAAAATATGTATTGTTTTTTACACAGCGATCTAAATTCTTACCATACGTGCTTGCTCAAACAAAAGATTACGTGAAAAATACGCATATTTTCAACACGATATGGTTTTGATTGAGAGTCTGTACTACCAAATTGAAATGTGTTTGTATATCTCATTGTAGACAGCAAGACACCATTCTTTTTTATTAAAAGGGATTAAATTTGTTACCATATGTGCTTGCCCACAATGAAATCAACTAAACCATGTTATTTTTTCAAGGTGCATGTGGATTCAGCGGGCCACAGCTAAATTGACTAAAGATAGGTTTCAATTCATATAGGACTTTCTACTACAAACTACAATGAGTATATATATCGTCTATCCTTACTAAAGGAAACTATTTTCATCGCGAACATGGGTTTAGCGGGTCTCTGCGCCATTTGGCGCAACGGGTCAACTAGTTCTTTATGTAATTGATAAACGAGGAGATGTGCAAGAGAAAAAGGGTGCAGATGGTTCAATGCAAATTGTACAGGTTGATGGGAGAAGTATACGGAGAAAAAGGCAAAATAGACTGCTGTTTTTTTATCCTTGACAGGAAATTTTGGATTTTTTAATGCTTGCCCTTTTTCTTTTGAAATAGGAATCATAGGATAGTTAAAACTGTACTTCTCTTATGAAAGACAACAACTATACATGATAAGCTTGTGTAGATAACAACTTCAGACTATAACTGTTTTTCTTTACAATGTTACTATTAAATATCTCAGTTGATGATAAGGTTTGATCAATGAAGAATATCCAAATAAGGTCTTCGATGCATCTCAAGACTTATATGCCGTTTTAATATTAGGCCTGCCTGCCGTGGCGGCGCAGCTCAGCTACGAGGAGAACGGGGCCAAGGCCTTGCAACTCCTAGCCAACTCCCAGACTGTAGTTAATCAATCAATCTATCGGTTCCTCATAGGCTACAGTTAACCGGTATAATTTGGATGTACAACACAAGAGACCAATTGATTTAACTGATGGTATTGTTCTGACCCAAATCAGTTCATAGTAATGCTTAAGCCTGATACAATTGTCAGATCAGTTTGTCCTGTCAAGCAGATGGTCTTTTATCCTGTCAAAGCAGATGGTTATTTACTGGACAAGTAGATCATTGCATTTTCCTTGTGCAACAACGTCGATCCACACTGACAAGCCTGCACAGGCTACTTCAAGTCAAGTGGCTTCAGATTTTTTTACTCATGTGTATCATGTAGTATTATTTAGGTTAGAGCAGTATCAGTTTGATTGCTGCCCTCAATTCTTAACACACACTGATTGCTTACTTCTTTCTGGCTGTAACTCTGAAGCCTAAATAAGCATCTTTGGCTACTTAAGTGTGCTTGCATTCATTTGTGATTCTCAGTTCATTAATAATATATGTTCTCAAGATAAAATTTAAATTATTTGGAATACATGTACTTCAATATTCTTGCATTCTTTTAAATGTTCATTAAAGATGCATCGAGTTAGCGTATAATTATTTTCATCAGAGCTAATCAACCAATAGCTTCACTCGTTGTGCTCTTGGGAACTTGACATATCTATCCTTCATGCCAGTAAGTTTATTTAGTAGTACACATGAACCTGTAACTCATAGTATTTCTTTAAACATTTTAAAAGTTTGTTTGAGCATGCATACTCATGAACTTTGTGCTGGATGTTTATTATCCATCCATACTGCCCAGTTCCCACCGTGTTTGACGCTTTTTTCAATGGTCTACAGGATCTCTATTGAGCCCATCTTGGATGAGTAGCTAGATACCAGGATGTAGCACCATCATGTATCCCTACCAAAATTGAAGTTTGTTTCTTTGGTAGGACTAGGTAGTTCTCTAGATTATAATCATAATTAGTTGTGAGTTCTCAAGAAATATTTGTTCTACAACCATAAGAATGACGATCCAGACCGACTTAAGGGTATAGCTGATAATATGACATCAATTCCTGAATTAGTTGTTTCTCGCAATTTGAAATGTTTACAGAACACATTGTGATAGTATACTTAAATGGCTGGTGTCATTCATGACCATGTCCTAAAATTTATCCACAATTTTGCATATGTAGCTTGCTCAGTTCACCTAAGCAAGAAATTTGTTACTTTTTTCTAAACTTTTTTGCAAGGAAGCAAAAAGTTTGTTATTTCTCTCATAGATGAAATATCTTGATTTATGTGATGTAAGTAGACAATGATGTTTGATGTGTATGAGGATCCTGAGGGAGTATGTTTGACAATTGATGTTTAACAACTAGAATATTATACCTCCGTTGCAACGCAAATAAAATTATACTAGACATGATGACAATAACATTACTTTCACAATGTCAATACAAATGAGAGTAACTTATTTGTGACATTTGTCACGGTCGGATAGAAGAAGTGGTGAATTATGGCATGCGGAGTAGTTTTGCGAACTGAGCGACATCTAATAATTCTCATTAAATTTGGGTAACCTTATTTGTGACTTCTCCATAGTTGGATATCTCAAGTGGCATGTAGTAGCACGCAGAGCAGATTTTGCGAATTGTTTGGCCCGTTGCAACGCATGGGCATATGTACCTGAATGGAAAAATAGCGGATTGATTCCTTCACACGTGGTGAAACTGAGAAGCTAAATGTTCTTTTTTCGTGTGCACATAGGGTTTTGCTTGCACATATAATTCTCACTGACTTTAAATGCATACTATTTTATCTCCCGTTGCAACGCACGGGCATATGTGCTAGTAATTAATAATTTGCAAATATCCCTAGTACAACAATAGCTCAAATGTAAATGTCCGAGATAACCGGGTGTTCAACAAATTTTTGAGTTCATCGATTCCAAATTCAACGATACTCGAGTCAGAATTGGCACAGTCCTCCCACACACTGTTGCCCTTGAGCTTCATCCAACAATATATGAATGTAAATGGCCTTTCTTCGATCATGTGGTCTAGCACGACAACACGTCCGGGCTATACAACGTGATGATTATCAAATTGTAACATTGAATGAATCAATGAATTGACCAACATGTAGGGCAACAAGAAGAAAAACTTACGATGCCATGGTTGACGAGCCCGGTGGCCACATTATCTCCCCTCATGCAACCGCGCTGTAAAACTTCATGATGGCGTTGGAGATGATGTACCATCGATGGGTTAACGACTTCACATTGCAATCATGGATCACGTGCAAGTCATAGGGTGCGAAGTGCTTTTGCTCAAGAAACAAAGCCCACACGTTTTGCCAAAACATCGAGCCCCAAGGGCGATACTATGTGTAAGCTGTGGGGTCAGCTGACCCCACAGCTTATTTGATTGCAAGCTTAGTTGTATTCATATTTGAGAAAAAAGTGATGACATTTTAGAGAGATTAGTGCACTTGAACCCACAACCTTTTGATGCTGGCTCCGCCACTGTCGAGCCCCCTTGTCTCATGCCTACAAAGTCCACATATAAGACCTTCCACGCATCACACAACAACTCATCCTCCACCATCGAGTACCCCGCCGTTATTTTACTCTAGAAACAACAAGAAGGTCAACAAAAAGGCTCAATGACATTTGACCGAACACCTGTCGGGCGTGGTGTCTGCCATGGATGGCGTCAATAGGAAGGCAGAGGGTACCTGGCTGCGAACGAATCTTGAGTGGACGGTGGCGTAGTCCAAGGCAAGCAGGCGCGTGAGTGGGGGCTGCGGACACTCGAGGATGCCTGGCGGTAACCGGGGAGGTACAAAGGTGGCATCAGACAAGGAGGGTGCGGATACAAACTAAGGGGGAAATAGGGTGACTGTCAGAAAAGTGGACCGGGAGGAGGATTTGAGTGGGATGAGGATGTCGAAGTCCTACGTGGCGGCGGTCCAAACTCCCGCAAAGCCCCCCGCGGTTTGCATCCGGTTTGCGAGAATTCAGACAGCCGACTTATTTGTGGATCGATGGGGTACCTCGTTGGATGGCAAATTGCAGTCAAACAGCTCGATTGGTTGCGGACGCTTTAAGGGACCGCGTGGGAAATGCCCTTAGAGCAACTCTAGCAGATGCACTATAACCTCATCGGCCCACATATTTCTGGCGAATTTAGCTTATTTGCCCGTTTTGCGGACCGAACAGATGTTGTATATTTGGCCTGGCCCGTAGAAAATATATGAGCAACCCGCAAAACCACCCCCGAGTCGCTATATATGCCGGTCGCGAGGCGATTTAGGGTTCCCGTCCTTCATTTCCTCCTCCGCCACCCTTTCCAAACTCCGGCGAGAGATTCCGCGGCGGCCCGACCATTTCCTTCGGATCCATGGCAGGAGGGGCACACAGGCGTGGTAGCCGAGACGGAGGGAGGGGATCTCGCCGCCCCTCAAGCACGCCTGACATGACATGGAAGCCGGCAGCTCCAGTCGGCCCCGCCGTCGAGCCGTGGCACGCGAACGAGGCGCGCTCTCCCGCAGCGGCGGTCGAGGCGCGTGGGGTCGCTTCCTCGAGCTCGGCGATGATCTTTGGCCATCCACCAAGAGGTTGCACGAGGCGGAGGTTGAGCTTGACGCCGCGAAAGGATGCGATGGCGGCCGATGAAGATGGCGCCGCCGAACGGCTGGAGACAGCGAAGAAAGAGTACCAGCTCGCCAATGTTCTCTACCGACCGGCGAACGGGTACTATCTCAACGTCAAGCCATGAGTCGTCGCCCCCGACGCAACTAGATCTAGCTTATCTATGTTTTAGTTTTTTTTAAACGATAACAGGAGAGCTGTTATATTCATTGTGAAGAAGAACATGGTACAAGGACCCAAACTGCTTGGTTTATTCTATGTTTTAGTTTTAACGTAGATGATCTCCCCGGTGTGTTCTGGATGAACTACGTAGCGGGAATGTATCTTTTATCTAAAATTTTAAATTCAGTACATTTTTACAAGATCTGTTCTGCGCCGGGGCAATCCGTCCCGCAAAATCGTTTCAGGGCGAACCGTTCAATGATTTTGCAGCATATCTGCTGGAGATCTGCTGGAGTTGCTCTTAGGCCAACTCCAGCGCACGACCCCAAACGGACGTCTGTTTGGCTCGGATTCTGTCTATTTGGGGCGGGCAATGGGGTCGTGTTCGGGCCTTTTCTGGGATGCGGTGGCCGTGCGCCCAACGCGCGGACGCATCCTTTGGCCGCATCATGTCCGCCTCCTTTTTCAAACGCAATATTCGAATAAACACGGCCCGTAGTTCATGCCAGCGGCCCTAGTTCACGCCGGCAACACAGCCAGCCTACACGACCTCGCCGGCAATACAACCAGCGGCCGGCAACACAGCCAGCCTCCAAAATGAATAGGTTTCTCGCCGGCCCACAGCCAGCGGCCGGCACCCATGCCAGCCTCCAAAAAGAACGGCCACGGCGACCCCGAAAAACGGGTCTGGCCTTCGTACCTTGGCGGAGGAAAACCGGGCGACAAAGGCGTGGTCCGCGACGTCGGCGAGGGGCAGTGCGGAGGCCTGGCGACCGACGAGCCTGTGCTCGCCGGGCCGACGGGCGCTGCACAGAAACCCGTCGGACGGCAAATCCCAAGCATGAGGAGGGCGTGCGCTTTGTTGACGATGTCCTCCTTCTCGTCGACCTCGGCCTTGCGCCGCGCGGCCTCCAATGCAGCGCGCTCAGCGGCGAACTTGGCCGCGGCGTTCTTGCCCTTGACAACCGCCCTCCGGTTCCTCCTCTTCACCGATTTCGCGTCCATCTTTGCGAGCTCCGCCGGCGTGAGTTCCGACCGCGGCTTCTTCGAACCCTTGGCCCCCTTCTTCTTCACCTTTTCGGGCGGGTCGACGTCTTGGCCGCCGGAATTCGGCGGGGCATCGGCCATGGGCGGGGGAGGGTGGTGGGCGGGACGTGGGAGGGTTTGGGGGGAAATGGCGCGAAATGGGGCGCCGGGCTGGTGCTTTGTGCCATCGACGGGCGGGCCAGGGGAGGACAAGCGCGCGCGTCCCGCCCGTCCGCGCGTTGTACATTTCATCTAAAAAGCAGCCCAAACTTGGGCCGGGGATGGGTCGAAAGCGGACATAAAACGGACAAAAGTCCGTTTGCACCCGCGCGCTGGGCCGTCTGGTTTGTCCGTTTTGCCCCAAACGGACGCACCGGACAGGATGGGTCGCGCGCCCAAGTTTGGGCCGCTTTTGGGGTGAAACGGACAGCGCGCGGACGGGCGGGACGCGCGCGCTTGTCCTCCCCTGGCCCGCCCGTCGGTGGCACAAAGCACCACCCGGCGCCCCATTTCGCGCCATTTCCCTCCAAACCCTCCCACGTCCCGCCCACCATCCTCCCCGCCCATGGCCGACGCCCCGCCGAATTCCGGCGGCCAGGCCATCGACCCGCCAGGAAAGGTGAAGAAGAAGGCGGCCAAGGGTTCGAGGAAGCCGCGGTCGGAATGCACGCCGGAGGAGCTCACAAAGATGGACGCGGAATCGGCGAAGAGGAGGAACCGGAGGGCGGTCGTCAAGGGCAAGAACGCCGCGGCCAAGTTCGCCGCCGAGTGCGATGCGGTGGAGGCCGTGCGGCGCAAGGCCGAGGTCGACGAGAAGGAGGACATCGTCAACAAAGCGCACGCCCTCGTCATGCTTGGGCTTTGCCGTCCGGCGGGTTTCTCTGAAGCGACCGTCGGCCCGGCAAGCACAGGCTCGTCGGTCGCCAGGCCTCACCACTGCACCTTGCCGACGGCGCGGATCACACCTTTGTCGCCCGGTTTTCCCTCGCCAAGGCACGATGGCCAGACCCGTTTTTCGGGGTCGCCGGACGTTGGCATGATCGCGCCATCCACCCCGCGCCACTCGGCCGTCATCGACCTCAACGTCACGCCGGGGTCCAGCAGCGGCGGCCGGCCGTCCGTCGAGATGCAAAGAAAGCAAGCACGGCCGCGTTTACGGGCACCATGTCGTCGCCCCGCGTCCTGTTCGACGAAATGCCAACACCAACGCCAACGGTCGACGACCCCTTCTACAACCAGTTCATGGAGAATGTGATCTATGAGGGTGGGCATGCCGGTGCCTACGATCCCGACGAGACCCAAAGTCAGGATGGCCGCGCCCAGTACGTTGCCGATGAAGAGGCCCACGACCATGCTGACTACGACCATGGTGACTCGTGCATGAAGATGAAGACATCTATTGCGAAGGTGATGGTGATGAAGAAGAAGGCATTGATATTGGGGGCGAGCCATTGTTCATCGACGAGCTCACCCAAAGAGTGGAAGCACAAAAGAGGAAGAAGAGCATTCGTACGGGTTCATACTCACAAGAAGAGGACAAGTTGATTTGCCAATGTTGGATGGAGATTAGTCAAGATCCGAGGACCGGTGCGCAACAAAAGGGACTTGTTTTTTGGATGAGAGTTCACAAAACATTCCATGAAAGAAAGTTGTTTGCGCCCTACCAATTTACGAGCGACCGTGGCATCACCTCGATTCAAAAGAGATGGTTGTTCATCCAACAAGAATGCAACAAGTATTGTGCCGCACTTGAGAGCGTTGAAGCATGGCCCGTGAGTGGTCTCGGCATTGGGGACATGGTATGCTCTCCTCATCCTAGTTCTTTCGTTGCTACGGCCACGAGACTTCGGCCTTCTATATGTTTGCATGTTCAATTCTTGTTGGTCGTGTAGGCATTTCAATCTTTGGAAGCATTCAAGGCCCGGCACAATGACAAGCCATTCACTCTCACGCATTGTTGGATGATCATCAACAATTGCCCTAAGTTCAAGGATCAATACCGTGAACTTCAAAGGAAGAGAGGCAAAAAGACGTCCGCGTTGGCCGGAGGTGGAGATGGTGATGCGTTGAAGAGGCCGAGGGGCAAGACCAACTCCAAGGTGGACGACATACGTGATGCGTCATCCATGGCCTTGCATGAGACTTTGCACGGCATGATGTCTCAAAAGGATGTGAGGGACGAGAAAAAGCGACAAAGCAAGGACGAGCAAATGAAGCAATACCTAGAGCTTCAAAGGAAGAAGCTTGAGATGGAGGAGGCGGCCAAGAAGAGGAAGATCGACATGGAGGAGGCGTCCCGGCAAAGGCAGCTCGACATCGAGGCCGCCAATGTCACGGCCAGGCAGAGGCAGCTCGACATCGAGGCCACCAATGCAGCAACCAAAGCAAATGAGGTGGCCCTAGCGATCATGAGCGTGGACTTGACGAAGATGAGCGAGAAGACGAGGAGCTGGTTCGAGGCCAGGCAGAAGGAGATGTTCGACGCCGACGACCTGAACTAGGTCGTCTGTTCGGCCGTGGCCGTTCTTTTGGAGGCTGGCATGGGTGCCGGCCGCTGGCTGTGTGCCGGCGAGAAACCTATTCATTTTGGGGGCTGGCTGTGTTGCCGGCCGCTGCCTGTGTTGCCGGCGACAAAACTATTCATTTTGTAGGCTGGCTCTGTTGCCGGCCGCTGGCTGTGTTGCCGGCGAGGACGTGTAGGCCGCTGGCTGTGTTGCCGACGAGTACGTGTAGGCCTCTGGTTCTGTTGTTGGCGTGAATTAGGGCCGCTGGCCTGAACTAGGGCGTGGTTAATTTCGAAAGTTGGTGTTTGAAAAAGAGACGGACAGAATGGGACCAAAGGATACGTCCGCACGTTAGGCGCACGGCCACCGCATCCCAAGATAGACCCGGACACGACCCATTGCCCTACCCGAACGGGCAGAATCCGGACAAACGCGGAGTCCTGCGCTGGAGTTGGCCTACGCTCGCTGAGCCGCGATCGAAATTCAACGGCGAGGAAACGACAGGGGGTGGATGGAACGGCTGATGTGATCTCTGCCCTCGCTACGTCCATGGAACCATGGACACACATACGGACAAGAAGCACCCGGACATGCGTCTAGTAGACAAGCACACATTTGCTAGCATCATCGACAGACAAGACCAGACGCGACCGTATATATTCCTGAACTGGACGGTCGATCGAGTTGCTTCGCGTTCACGCAGCGACTCGCGTCCTACGCGCCCACCAGACCCATCCAGAGTTCCAGATACCCTCTCGCTTTCCCAGCGCTGGAAAGAGATTGCACCTCTCCTCTGCATGCCTGTGACGAGTGACACGAGCTCTCGTGTGCCGGCTTGTCTTGTCGCGTCGCCTGTACCGACAAACACCGACTGGTCGATTAGGTCAAGACCCGATGATCGAACGTGCATGATCACCCATTGATATCGTACCGGAGCATGTACTGTACCGGCTGTGCTATCAACGGCCAAAGCTGCAATCATGTGGTACGGTTATCTGTACTTGGCATCGCTGCTGGGATTAATTAGCTCACCCGTAGCGACCGACCAGCACGGCCCGATGACCTGGGGCTACGGCAGAGTCCGGGAAAGGCGACGGAGCAGTTGCGCCCGTTTTGTTTGCCTCGGCTTGAGCGAGTTTTCGTCGCACAGCAGGATAAATGTCCCAGACATTCAGCGTGCTGTCCCTCCCAGCTCATCCAGATCACTCTGGCATGATAACATCATCAACTTCTGAGCCTGAAACGCTGGGCAATTTGGGTCCTTGCGTTTTGTTACTGGCCTGGGTTCGGTCGCAAAGTTGCCGCTTTTGCCAGCCTGCGGGCGGCCACGAATGAGTGAGCAGTGACCACCTCCAGCACACACCACACAGGCCGCAACGCATCATGCATGCATGCATGCATCGACTGACCCTCCCACTTACTCCCTCCATTCTAAAATACGGTGCTTCCTCTGTTTCGTGCTTCAACTTTGACCATAAATTTAACCAACGAGATCGACTGTGGCGGAAGCAAAAGTTATACCAGTGAATTCGTATTCAAAAGAAGTTTTCAATTATATAATTTTTTCTCCCGCCGCAGTCGGTCTCGTTGGTTAAATTTATGGTCAAAGTTGATCCTCGGAAAGCGCGAGCGCACTATATTGTGGAATGGAGGGAGTATTATCATTTCCTGCATCATCGTGCCCAAACGTTTTTTCCATGGGGAGCAGTTTTCTACTAGCCCCCCCATCGCAAGTTGCAATAGCGACGCGTATGTGCGCACACATAGATAAATGTACCGTGGAGTAATTGGTTGGTGCGCGCACGAACGCGCTTGCTGTTGGGAGGGTCCCCCCACCCCACCCCCACACCAATCCGAGTTTCGTTTCCATGGCAACAGTGATCGGCCGCGCTGCACTGTGGGTCGATCGAACCTCGGACTGTAGCCGGTTGGTTGGGCGGACACGGATAGCTGCCTGGGGCGCACCCCTGGCCACCGGTGACAACAACGCGCAACCATTCCTATGCGATAAAGATCGCCCCACATGCGTGTTCGCTCGCTGTGAGACGCAGAAATAAAATCCCTGTTGCTCCACAACGATGCCTGGCGTAAGGATCAAGCTTGAATGGAATGACAGGCGACGAGGGCGCGCGTCCCCATCCTAATCCTGCGTGGAAGCACGCACTCGTCTGTGGTCTCCTTTTTAATTGAGTTTTGTTCGGTTGATGTCTTGCCAACCTACGCGCGCAGCGAGGCTCGCTAGGCTAGCAATGGTCCTGCTTGCTTGCTTGCTCCTGTGCTGCATGGCCACCGTGCAGCTAGCTAGCTAGCTAGACTGCAGTACTGCTGCACAGGGTGAGTACGTGAATTATTAGCATTAGGCACCGGCCTCCAAAAGCTAATGTACGTGGAGTGACGATGGGCGCCGGATTAAAAAGCAGCCGGGGTCCATGTACGTACCGGTGATGGAGTCCACACTCAGCGCTTCTCAGCAGGTGGGCTCGAAGATGAGCAAATGTCACGAGTACACTTGAGCGACTCCTGAAACTCAGCCTGACTAGTTTCAGCCTGAATAGCTTTGCTGATAAGCGTTGCAAAGTCTGTGAATTCATGGAGACTAAGGGTGTGCTTCAAATATGGGTCCAGTCCTTCACGAAACTTCTCCTGTTTGCGTGCGTCAGTGAAGACGTCATCTTCAACATAGCGAGGCATGTTGTGGAATTCTCTCTTATATTCATCCACTGTCATATTGCCCTGAGAGAGGTTGCGGAATTCTTTCTTCCTTTTGTCCACCAGTCCTTGAGGAATGTGACGTGCACGAAAGGTGGTCTAGAATTCAAGCCAAGTGGTGGTTGTTCCAACTTCCAACGGACAGCGTACGCCTGTGGCTTTCCCACTGAAAGTGCAACTAATCCATTGATTGTTTTGGTAATTAATAACAACATATATGTCATTGGTCTAGTGAACATTGATGATAGATTTCAGAAAAGATCAATGCTTGACATGACATGGACTTCTGGATGTGGACCCCTCAAAATGTGAAGGACAAGATTTGGCCACCTCAAGACTCTGCATTTTTGGTTTAGTGATCCAAGATCATATTGAGTCCCTTAGGAAATCCAATACTATTAAAAGAGGGTGAGGTATTGTTGATGAAGTTGTTGCTCAATGTGCTTAGTGATATGGCTCCAAAAACTCTCGGTCACTTTCCCAAAAAACACATCTGTCCAAATCCTAATTCATCATTTCGGTCCCACCGATATCATCCACTCCAGACCCACCGAGATGATCCCTTTAGTGCCACAGCCAAAACCCTAACATTTTGGTCTGACCAAAATGGCTCTCGGTCCCACTGAGATGGCCTTGCCAAGTTTCTGTCATGAAATCGCTTCATTTCGGAATCACTGAGTGAAACCGTTCGGAATTACCGAAACACGACTCTGCCATTGCCATTGCACTTCGGTCCCACCGAGATGGTATAATCGGTCCCACCGAAAAGCCTAACGGTCAAGCCTTTTGCACTAGTCGGTCTCATCGAGATTATCATTCCGGTCCCACCGAGTTTGGTCAAAAGATTGTAACGGTTGGATTTTAGGTGCTACCTATTTGTACCCCTGCACCACCACTCACTCTCTAAGAGAGCCATCAAAAGGAACCACTACTTCCACCATTCATTTTCTGAGAGAGAATCACCTACTCATGTGTTGAGATCAAGAGATTCCATTTCTACCATTTGAATCTTGATTTCTAGCCTCTTCAAGTTGCTTCCCACTCCAATCCTTCTCCTACCCAAACCAAATCTGTGTGTGTGAGAGAGATTGAGTGTTGAGGAGACTATCATTTGAAGCACAAGAGTAAGGAGTTCATCACCAACACAACATCTATTACCGTTTGGAGAGTGGTGTCTCATAGATTGGTTAGGTGTCACTTGGGAGCCTCCAAGATCATGTGGAGTTGAACCAAGGAGTTTGTAAGGGCAAGGAGATCGCTTACTTCGTGAAGATCTAGCCGAGTGAGGCTAGTCCTTCGTGGACGAAGGCCATGATGGAATAGACAAGGTTGCTTCTTCGTGGACCCTTCGTGGGTGGAGCCCTCCATGGACTCGTGCAGCCGTTATCCTTCGTGGGTTGAAGTTGCCATCAACATGGACGTACGATAGCACCACCTATTAGAACCACGCCAAAAATCTTCGTGTCCCCATTGCATTTGCCATCTCCAAACCCCTTCTTTACTTACATGTGCAATGTGTTACTTTCCGCTGCTATACTCGTAGAATTGCATGTGTAGGGTGATGCTTGAATTGTTAGAATTGCTAAAATCTACCCACGACTAAAACTAGAAAAATGTTAGGTTTTATTTGGTCAAGTAGTCTAATCACCCCCCTCTGGACATACTTTTGATCCTACAAGTGGTATCAGAGCTTTGATCTCCATAGCATTGGTTTCACGACCTAGGAGAGTATGGTGTCTAGTAAGGGAAACTACCACCATAGAGGTCCGTACTTTGATGGTACAAACTTTGCTAGTTGGAAACATAAGATGAAAATGCATATTATTGGTCATAACCCCACCGTTTGGGTTGTTCACTACTGCAGGATGGTCCAAACGCGACAGTCCAATCAGAGACTCTTCGACGAAACTGTGCGCGATGCATTAATCGCAAACGGTAGTGTAAGAAAACCGTCAAAAATAAGACGAACTGTTTGCGATGGCGCATACATCAAACACGATTCAGATCAGAGCTGCATGTGCGATGCGTGGCATACGGTTAATCCATACAAACTGTTTGCGATGATCCGAACATTAGAAATGGTCATCCAGATGAGGGTGTGTGCGATATACGGCATACAATTCATTAGGATGAACTGTGTGTGATTAAGAAACACAATAGAAACGTTCAGCCAGATCAAGGTGTGTGTGATGGAGGGCATACAGTTCACTCGATTGAACTGTTTGCGATGAGCCAAGACAACAGAAACAGTTCAACTGAACAAGATGTCTGTGAAACGCAGCAAACAGGTCCATAATCCGAAATGTGTGTGAAGACCAATAATAACACGGACGATTGTTGCTAATAAGCCGTGTGATTTGCTCTGTCTACAGAAGAACAACATAAACATAACTGAAATAAACATCCAATTACATAAGTGACTATACAGATTATTCGCACACACCTCAATAAACAATTGCATGCATTCTAAACTAGGAGAAACGATCGTCTCCGTAATGGTGTGTCCGAACACCACAGCGGAACTAGGACAAACTCACGCCACCCGGAACACCACAGCGTAATGGTGTGTCCGAACGTCGTAATCGTACTTTACTAGATATGGTGCGATCTATGATGTCTCTTACTGATTTACCGCTATCGTTTTGGGGTTATGCTTTAGAGACGGCTGCATTCACGTTAAATAGGGCACCATCTAAATCCATTGAGACGACTCCTTATGAACTGTGGTTTGGCAAGAAACAAAAGTTGTCGTTTCTTAAAGTTTGGGGCTGCGATGCTTATGTGAAAAAGCTTCAACCTGATAAGCTCGAACCCAAGTCGGAGAAATGTGTCTTCATAGGATACCCAAAAGAGACAGTTGGGTACACCTTCTATCACAGATCCGAAGGCAAGACTTTCGTTGCTAAGGATGGATCCTTTCTAGAGAAGGAGTTTCTCTCGAAAGAAGTGAGTGGGAGGAAAGTAGAACTTGATGAGGTAACTGTACCTGCTCCCTTATTGGAAAGTAGTTCATCACAGATTCCGGTTCCTGTGACTTCTACACCAATTAGTGAGGAAGCTAATGATGATGATCATGAAACTTCAGATCAAGTTACTACCGAACCTCGTAGGTCAACCAGAGTAAGATCCGCACCAGAGTGGTACGGTAATCCTGTTCTGGAGGTCATGTTACTAGACCATGACGAACCTACGAACTATGAGGAAGCAATGATGAGCCCAGATTCCGCAAAATGGCTTGAGGCCATGAAATCTGAGATGGGATCCATGTATGAGAACAAAGTGTGGACTTTGGTTGTCTTGCCCGATGATCGGCAAGCCATCAAGAATAAATGGATCTTCAAGAAGAAGACAGACACTGATGGTAATGTTACTGTCTACAAAGCTTGACTTGTTGCGAAAGGTTTTCGACAAGTTCAAGGAGTTGACTACGATGAGACCTTCTCACCCGTAGCGATGCTTAAGTCCGTCCGAATCATGTTAGCTATTGCCGCATTTTATGATTATGAAATTTGGCAAATGGATGTAAAGACTGCATTCCTGAATGGATTTCTGGAAGAAGAGTTGTATATGATGCAACCAGAAGGTTTTGTCAATCCTAAAGGTGCTGACAAAATGTGCAAGCTCCAGCGATCCATCTATGGACTGGTGCAAGCATCTCGGAGTTGGAATATACGCTTTGATAAAGTGATCAAAGCATATGGTTTTATACAGACTTACGGTGAAGCCTGTATTTACAAGAAAGTGAGTGGGAGCTCTGTAGCATTCCTGATATTATATGTGGATGACATATTGTTGATTGGAAATGATATAGAATTTCTGGATAGCATAAAAGGATACTTGAATAAGAATTTTTCAATAAAAGGACCTCGGTGAAGCTGCTTAAGTATTGAGCATCAAGATCTATAGGGATAGATCGAGACGCTTAATAGGACTTTCACAAAGCACATACCTTGACAAGATTTTGAAGAAGTTCAAAATGGATCAGTCAAAGAAGGAGTTCTTGCCTGTGTTACAAGGTGTAAAATTGAGTAAGACTCAAAACCCGACCACGGCAGAAGATAGAAAGAGAATGAAAGTCATTCCCTATGCCTCAGTCATAGGTTCTATAAAGTATGCCATGCTATGTACCAGACCAGTTGTGTGCCTTGCTATGAGTTTAGCAAGGAGGTACGATAGTGATCCAGGAATGGATCACTGGATAGCGGTCAAAGTTATCCTTAGTTACCTAAGAGGACTAAGGTAATATTTCTCGGTTATGGAGGTGATAAAAGAGTTCGTCGTAAAAGGTTACGTCGATGCAAGCTTTTACACCGATCCAGATGACTCAAAGTCTCAATCTGGATACATATTGAAAGTGGGAGCAATTAGCTAGAGTAGCTCCGTGCAGAGCATTGTAGACATAGAAATTTGCAAAATACATACGGATCTGAATGTGGCAGACCCGTTGACTAAACTTCTCTCACTAGCAAAACTTGATCACACCTTAGTACTCTTTGGGTGCTAATCACATGGCGATGTGAACTAGATTATTGACTCTAGTAAACCCTTTGAGTGTTGGTCACATAGCGATGTGAACTATGGGTGTTAATCACATAAAGATGTGAACTATTGGTGTTAAATCACATGGCGATGTGAACTAGATTATTGACTCTAGTGCAAGTGGGAGACTGAAGGAAATATGCCCTAGAGGCAATAATAAAGTTATTATTTATTTCCTTATATCATGATAAATGTTTATTATTCATGCTAGAATTGTATTAACCGGAAACATGATACATGTGTGAATACATAGACAAACAGAGTGTCACTAGTAAGCCTCTACTAGACTAGCTCGTTAATCAAAGATGGTTATGTTTCCTAACCATAGACATGAGTTGTCATTTGATTAACGGGATCACATCATTAGGAGAATGGTGTGATTGACTTGACCCATTCCGTTAGCTTAGCACTTGATCGTTTAGTATGTTGCTATTGCTTTCTTCATGACTTATACATGTTCCTATGACTATGAGATTATGCAACTCCCGTTTACCGGAGGAACACTTTGTGTGCTACCAAACATCACAACGTAACTGGGTGATTATAAAGGTGCTCTACAGGTGTCTCCGAAGGTACTTGTTGAGTTGGCGTATTTCGAGATTAGGATTTGTCACTCCGATTGTCGGAGAGGTATCTCTGGGCCCACTCGGTAATGCACATCACTATAAAGCCTTGCAAGCATTGTAACTAATGAGTTAGTTGCGGGATGATGTATTACGGAATGAGTAAAGAGACTTGCCGGTAACGAGATTGAACTAGGTATTGAGATACCGACGATCGAATCTCGGGCAAGTAACATACCGATGACAAAGGGAACAACGTATGTTGTTATGCGGTTTGACCAATAAAGATCTTCGTAGAATATGTAGGAGCCAATATGAGCATTCAGGTTCCGCTATTGGTTATTGACCGGAGATGTGTCTCGGTCATGTCTACATAGTTCTCGAACCCGTAGGGTCTGCACGCTTAACGTTCGATGACGATTTGTATTATGAGTTTATGTGATTTGATGACCGAAGTTTGTTCGGAGTCCCGGATGAGATCGGGGACATGACGAGGAGTCTCGAAATGGTCAAGTGGTAAAGATTGATATATTGGAAGGCTATATTCGGACATCCGAAATGTTCTGAGTGATTCGGGTATTTTTCGGAGTACCGGAGAGTTACGGGAATTCGTATTGGGCCTTAATGGGCCATACGGGAAAGGAGAGAAAGGCCTCAAGGGTGGCTGCGCCCCTTCCCCATGGACTGGTCCGAATTGGACTAGGGAAAGGGGGCGCCCCCTTCCTTCCTTCTCCTTCTCCCTTCCCCTTTTCCTATTCCATGTGGGACGTGGAATCCTACTAGGACTAGGGAGTCCTAGTAGGACTCCACACTTTGGGCGCACCCTATGAGGGCCGGCCTCCTCCTCCCTCCATCCTTTATATACGTGGTCAGGGGGCACCCCATAGAGACACAACAATTGATCATTGATCTGTTAGCCGTGTGCGGTGCCCCCCTCCACCATAATCCACCTCGATCATATCGTAGCGGTGCTTAGGCGAAGCCCTGCGTCGGTAGCATCATCATCACCGTCACCATGCCGTCGTGCTGACGAAACTCTCCTGTGAAGCTTTGCTGGATCAGAGCTCACGGGACGTCATCGAGTTGAACGTGTGCTGAACTCGGAGGTGCCGTGCGTTCGGTACTTGGATCGGTCAGATCATGAAGACGTACGACTACATCAACCGCGTTGTGCTAACGCTTCCGCTTTCGATCTACGAGGGTACGTGGACACACTCTTCCCTCTCGTTGCTATGCATCACCATGATCCTGTGTGTACGTAGGAAAATTTTGAAATTACTACGTTCCCCAACAAGTGCCCCTTAGTTGGTGCTTTGTAAGAGAACATGGGGACTAAAATTAAAAATAAGAATTGCATAAAGTAAAAGAAAGGCCCTTCGCGGAGGGAAGTAGGGATTTGTAGAGGTGCCAGAGCTCAAATCTTAAATTGAGAGATAAAAATATTTTGAGAGGCATACTTTTCCCACCAACGAAAATGACTTAGAGCTCCCAACACTTTTCATGCTAGATATATCATAGGCGGTTCCCAAACAGAAAATAAAGTTTATTCCTTTTCCCACCATTTCTTTCACTTTCCATGGCTAGCCGTATCCACGGGTGCCCTCCATACCAACACTTTCCTAGGAATTAATTATTTGACAACATAAAGTAAATTCATTTTTCATTTCAGTACTGGGCATCGCTAATACCTTTGCTGTACTCTCGTGCAATGACAAGTGGATAAACACTCATCGTGAGAATAACACATCTAGCATGGAAAATATCGGCCACCCCTCACCGCCTCGCGAGCGGTACGATGTGGCGCCCCCGACTCAATCGTACACTAATCATACACGCAAACGTGTACGATCAAGCATAGGGACTCACGAGAAGATATCACAACACAACTCTAAACACAAATAAACGGAGATCCACAATATTACAGACCAGGGATCACGAAGATCCGAATACCTAGTCAGTCATACAAATATTATCTGAGTACAGACATAGTTAGACAAGTTTTTGCCTTAAGAAGGCTAGCACAAACAACGGCTCTAGATCGAAAGGCGTTGGCCTCCTGCCTGGGAGCCTCCGATCCTACTCCTGGTCGGCTGGCTCGATCCAGTAGTACGTGCCGTCGGGACCCTCCTGGTAGTAAGCTCCTGAGGTGGCATCTGGCTCCTGGACTCCATCGTCTGATGTATCGTCAAAGTGGTGTATGGGAAAAAAGAGAAAGTAAAGCAACCGTGAGTACTCATCCGAAGTACTCAGCAAGCAAGGATCTATACTACATATGCAACATTATCAATGGAGAAAGGCTGTATATGTGGACTGGGTTGCAGAAATGCCAGAATAGAGAGAAGGCCTAGTCCTATCGAAGACTAGCATCTTCGAACATCTTCACGAAGCCATCATCTTGCAGCAGTAGAAGAGAGTAGAATAGCATTTTATTTAGCAAACATGTTGAAGCAAAGCCTAGAGATCCTTTCTCGACTCCCTGCGAGAAAGCGATCCCGAAGATTCAATTAAGTAACAGGTATCTAGTTCAAGTAGTAGATCGGGATACACAAACTGAGCGTCCTTTACCATAGGACCGGCTATCGATAGATTATTCATCCCTGCAGGGGTGCACTACTGTTACCCAACACGCTCGATCACCTCTGGCCGGACACACTTGCTGGGTAATGCCCGGCCTCGGAAGATCAACACGAAGCAGCGCCCTACCTAGGCTCAGCAGAGAGGTCAACACGCCGGACTAACCTATGCACCCAAAGGTCTTGGGCCATCGCCCTGGGCACCCTGCGCGTTGTGAGACTGGCCGGGGTGCAGGCGCGACACTGAACTCGTCAATGAAGTATCCAGCCCAATCCCGACAATCAGCCCGCACGGTGAACTGTGACGTCTGATGAGCTTTCAGGAGAAACGTACATCGCAGAGGGCCCCATAACCATTATCCCGCGTGGTGGTAGTGCGTATAGGGCACGTCGACCCACTCAGATCACACACCCAAATCCAATAGGCTCATTTAGTATCACGCGGAGACAATCAGAGTCTCCGAAGCTCCGCCACAATATCACACTCGAGTGCCCTTCCGGCACACCCGAAAATCATAGATCCCCAGCGGGCACCCACCTGGGTCGACCCGCCTGTAACATCGGTCAAGTAATCGTGTGGTCATAACATCAAAGGGGAAACCCGATGAATCACCCTCGGTGGATTCCACTCGACGAAATCATCAGGGTGAACATGTGAGGCATCACCCTCGAGGTTCACACTGAGGGGTTGCACGACAGAGTCGTATCGGAAGTGGAGAAGGAGGAATCACCCTCGATGACCACGACCGAACAGCTACACTGCGGAGTATTCATCAGGAGTGCGTTACGAGGTATCACCCTCGGCACTCGATAGTAACTATGCAGAGTCGTACAACTAAGGGGGGGTGAGGTGATGTGTTGGTCTCTGGTCGACGATCACATTGATCGAGTCGTCGATGATCAAGCAGGGGCGACAAAGGTAAGGTGGTGGGGGTCACTGATGGTTCACTACCAACCTATACTAAACAGTTTATAATAGACAGGTAAGGTAACAATTAACAGGTTACAAAAGCAGGCTATGCATCAGAATAGGAGCATATATTAACAGTAGCAAAATCTAATGCAAGCAAGAGAATGGAATGGGCGATATCTGGATGCTCAAAGAGGGGGGGCTTGCCTGGTTGCTCTGGCAAGAGAGAGGGATCGTCAACGGGTTGCTCGTCTGGAGCGTAGTCGTACCCAGCTGCAGCGTCGTCGGTATCGGCGTCTATCGAGAGAGAAGGAGGGGGAGAGAAACAATAAATTCACGGCAATAATGCAAACAATATGTATGACATGCCTAAATGATATGCCGGGGTGTTCTACTGCCTAACTAAATGATTTAGTTAATTTAGGAATTTATCTGGATTTATTTAATCAACGTTGGGCACTATTCACTTAACGAAATCGTTCTAAAAGTTCAATGTTCATATAGCTAGGGGCATCTGACAGGAATACGGAGGACGTATTCGGGTTCGTATCGAAATTCTGAGCAAGTTTCATGTATAAATTATTTTCATCGGAGTTACGGATTATTTTATATGATTTTCTAAAGTTGTTATTAATTTCTGGAATTTAATTATTTATTTAAATTCAACATTATCCGAAACAGTGTATGCTGATGTCATCATGACGTCAGCAGTCAACAGTGCGTTGACTGGGTCAACCTGACCAGTGGGTCCCACCTGTCATACACTGTTTAGTTAATTAGGGCTTAGCTAATTAATTACTGTTTAATTAAACTAACTAATTAATTAGATTAACCTAATCAAAGTTAATTAACTTAATTAATTCACTAATTAATTAATTATTAATTTTAATAATTTTGTTTTTTTATTTCCTTTTATTTTTCTAAAATGTTCTGGGCCGTGGGGCCCCCTAGTCAGTGGCACAGGGGCGTCGGGCCCCACTAGGCAGTGGCCTAGGAGGCCACAGCGAGCGCGCGGGCGCCGGGCGCAAGGCGCGGCCAGGCACGGCCTCGTCGGCGACGGAGCTACAAGACGCGGAGGGGAGGGGGGGAAAGGTCACTGAGGACCGAGAGCTCATAGGGAGCTCGGAAGCGCGCTCGATGAAGACGGAGAAGTAGTGGTGGCGACGGGTCGACGGTGATGACCGTCGGGGCAGAGGAGGAGGCTCTCGGGCGAGAGCGCGCTCGACGGGGCCGCCTGGAGCAGCGGCGACATGGAGAGGAAGGCCGGGCGCTAGGATCCTCGGCAGCTTGCCGTCGAGGTTGCCGGGGCGGCGCAGCTCGACGGAGGCAGAGGGCGGCGCCGGGGCATGGCAGCAGCGTGGCCAGGGGGACGGGGAAGGCTGGCGCCGGTCGAGGCCGGACAGGGAGGCGAGCAGGTCGTCGGTGAGGGCATCAGGGGCGACGATGGGCGAAGCAGGAGGGAACGGAGGGAGGAGAGGCTGCGAGGGGGGGGGGGTGGTCGGGCGTGAGGCGCCTCGCCTCTGGGCTGGCGGCGCGCTAGGGATGGTGAGGGGAGCGAGAGGAGTGGGGAACGAGGAGGTAGGCTTGCTGCGGGCTTGGGTAAGGATGTGCTGGGGCGGCTGGGCCAGCAGGCCTAATGGTGGCCTGCTGGGCCGAGGCCCAGTTGGGGGGGGGGGGTTGTATTTATTTTCTTTTACATTTTTCTTTTTCTTATTTCTTTTCTCATATTTTCCTGTTTTGCAAATAGTTAGGCCACAAAATGATTTTTGTAAAATATGGCACTTGCTCCATTAATTGCTAGACATTATCTACTACTGCCAAAAATTGGTTTGGAGACAATTGGAGTTCACACATATTTTATAATAAATAAAATGTATTAAACCTTGCTATTTTGGTAAAGTTAGAGCCACCTAATTAATTTATTAATTGTTGGTTACAATTTTAGAATAGTCTCTGTAATATTTGTTATTTATTGAACATTTTAGTTTCTATGTTGGACAACTTTTATTTTCCACTTTCATTTAAGTTTGAATTTTGACTTAGGAGTTGAAATGCAATATGATGCTAATGATGATTATGCACTGTTAAACTTGCTGACTTGTCATTATCAAAAGTGATTACTGTGGCTAATGACATGGGGTGTTACAATTCTCCTCATCTATCAAGAATTCTCGTCCCGAGAATTAGGAGGAAGACTGAAAGAAAGCGGGGTATTCTTCACGAAGACGATCCTCGCGTTCCCAAGTGGCTTCATCTTCAGAATGATTGGACCACTAAACTTTGAGGAATTTGATTGACTTCTGACGAGTCCGACGTTCAGCTTGATCAAGAATACGGATGGGATGTTCTGGATAAGACAGATCTTCTTGTAATTTAAGCATTTCATGATCCACAACTCGAATAGGATCCTTGAAGCAGCGACGGAGTTGGGATACATGAAAGACATCATGCACTTGAGAAAGATTTGGTGGCAATTGCAATTGATATGCCACTTCTCCTCGACGGGCAAGAATACGGAACGGGCCAATGTAGCGAGGAGCTAACTTGCCTTTGATTCCGAACCGATGAGTGCCTTTCAACGGAGTGACGCAGAGGTAGGCTTGCTCGCCAGGTTGATAGACCATTTCTTGGTGCTTTCGGTCATAGTTGCTCTTCTGATGAGACTGAGCAGTTTTCAGATGTTCACGGACAATGCGGACTTGTTCTTCAGCTTGTTGAATATTGTCCGGTCCGACGAGTGAGCGTTCCCCAGTTTCTGACCAATTCAGAGGGGTTCGACACTTACGACCGTATAGAACTTCAAACGGTGCAATCTTCAAACTAGCTTGATAGCTATTGTTGTAAGAGAATTCGGCACACGGGAGAGATTCCTCCCATTTCTTTCCGAAGGAGATGACGCAAGCTTGAAGCATATCTTCGAGCACTTGATTAACTCGTTCGACTTGACCCTGAGACTGAGGGTGAAAAGCGGTGCTGAAAGACAGATGAGTTCCCATAGCTTCTTGGAAACTATTCCAGAATCTGGAGGTGAAGAGGCTGCCACGATCAGAACTGATCTCTAACGGAACACCATGGAGTGACACAATTCGGAAAACATACAAGTCTGCTAACTGGCTAGCAGTGATTGTCTCCTTAACTGGCAGAAAGTGAGCAACCTTTGAGAATCGGTCAATGACGACAAAAATAGCATCATGACCCTTCTGAGATCTGGGAAAACCAGTAATGAAATCCATTTGGACTTTGTCCCATTTCCATTCAGGAATTGCAAGGGGTTGCAGAGTTCCACCAGGCCTTTGATGTTCTGCCTTAATGCGGCGACAAACGTCACACTCCGAAACATATCGAGCAATGTCTCGCTTCATATTAGGCCACCAGTATCTCTGACAAATGTCACGGTACATCTTTGTGCTACCAGGATGAATTGACAGAGGAGTGTCATGAGCTTCTTTCATAACGTGTTCTCTCTCATCCTTGAACTTGGGTACGAAGAGACGGTGTTGGAAAAATAGGATCCCATCCTTATCAAGATGGAATTCCGACGGCTTTCCTTTCTCGAGGTACCGCTTAATCCTTTCAACTTCAGAGTCATACTTTTGTATAATCTTAATGCTGTGCTCTAAATCTGGTTCGACAACCAGGGTATTAAGATAACCCTGTGGAACAATATGGAAGTTCAATTTGCGAAGCTCTTCATAAAGCATAGGTTGTGCTTCCTGAACCATAAGATTGTTGCAATAAGCCTTACGACTCAAAGCATCGGCCATTACATTAGCCTTGCCAGGGGTGTATGAGATATTCATATCATAATCGGCAATTGTTTCGAGCCATCTTTGTTGACGAAGGTTTAGATCCGGTTGAGTATATAGATACTTCAAACTTTGATGATCAGTATATATCTCGCAACGATTACCGAGAAGGTAATGTCGCCATAGCTTCAGAGCATAAATAACCGCAGAAAGTTCAAGATCATGCACTGGATAATTTTGTTCATGAGGACGCAATTGTCGAGAGGCATAAGCAATCACCTTACGCTCTTGCTTTAGGACACATCCTAATCCTTGACGAGATGCATCACAGTATATCACGAAATCCTTTTGGGAATCCGGGGGTGCTAGGACTGGGGCAGATGTTAACTTATCTTTTAGTGTCTGAAAGCTTTCTTGACATTTTTCTGTCCACTCAAATTTAACACCTTTGTGGAGCAGATTCGTCAATGGTTTTGTAATCTTGGAAAAATTCTCAACGAATCGACGGCAATAACTAGCAAGTCCGAGAAAACTTCTGACTTGCTTGACATTCTTCGGGGGAGTCCAATCAAGAATAGCCTGAACTCATTCGGGGTTAACAGAAATTCCATCCTTGGAAATCACATGACCAAGATAGGTCACCTCAGATAACCAGAATTCACACTTGGAGAATTTAGCATACAACTGATGTTCTCGTAGCTTCTCCAATACAAGCCGAAGATGTTCAACATGTTCTTCTTCATTCTTGGAATATATAAGGATATCATCCAAATAAACCACGACGAATTTGTCGAGGTAATCCATGAAGATATAGTTCATCAACCGGGAGAAGGTTGCTGGAGCATTGGTTAAACCAAATGACATGACGGTGTACTCATATGAGCCATATCGAGTAACAAAGGCAGTCTTCGGAATATCCTCTTCGCGAACACGGATCTGATGATAACCCAACCTCAAGTCGAGTTTCGAGAAGACAGAGGATCCAGCAAGCTGATCATAAAGATCATTGATCCGGGGCAGTGGGTATTTATTCTGGATTGTGGCTTGGTTAATGGGCCGATAATCCTGAACCAATCGGTTAGTTCCATCCTTCTTCCTAACAAAGAGTGAAGGTGCTCCCCAAGCAGAGGAACTGGGGCGGATGAAACCTTTCTTAAGTGACTTGTCAATTTCTTCCTTAAGCTCGAGAAGGTGGTGCGGAGGCATCTTATAAGGACGTTTCGCAATAGGGACAGTGCCAGGCTTCAAGTCAATGACAAACTCGACAGCTCTAGCTGGGGGTATTCCTGGAAGTTCTTCTGGAAAGACGTCTGGAAAATCTCGAACGATAGGAACGTTCTCGATTCCTTCCAGAGGTGAGGCGTTCAAAGCATTCAGAGCATATATCTAAGCTTCAGCATCCCGTGTAATTCGGGCGGTGTAGTTCACTATCTCATCAGAGGGGTGAAGAAGTTGGACGACTTTAGTGGCACAATTGATCGAAGCAATGTGAGCTTTCAACCAATCCATTCCGAGTATGAGGTCTATGGTGGAAGACTTCAAGACGATGGGTGAGGCAAGGAATTCCAACCCTTTAATTTTGATGGTAACGTCAGGTGCTATCACGTCAGCATGACAATGACCTCCGGGAGTTTTAATGACTAACGGAGTATGCATCTTCTCATATCGAATGCCATGCATGAATGCAAATTTTCCAGAGATGAATGAATGTGATGCTCCTGAATCAAATAAAACAGAAGCGGGTACTGAGTTAACGAGAAGGGTACCCATCATAGTAGCAGGTTGATCCTGGACTTCTTCAATATCAATGTTGTAAGCGTGTCCACGACCATGAGCAGCAGACCCAGTATTATAGTTGCGGGACTGATTGTTGCCACGACCATTGCCACGGCCAGCACGAGGAAAAGCCAACTGATTCTGAGTCTGGCGGCAGTCTTTAGCCTGGTGACCTTGTTTGCGGCACTTAAAGCACAGACCATCTTCCGGACGAAGAGGAGCATTGTTTTGAATAGCTTGAGCTCTTGGCTGCCTCGGTGGTGGAGGAGGCAGACGTGGTGCAGCATAGTTGTTCTTTGGCGCAGAGGTATTTGGAAGGAACACGTTGTTGGGAATCCAGACTCGACACTTCTGTGCTGAGGCCGAAGATGAGCCAGCATCACGATAGCGTTTCTGCGAGTCCTTATGCTTCATCTGAGTGGTTTCAACAAGAATAGCCTTGTTCACAAGAGTTCAAAAATCGTTGAAGTCTTGAGCAGCAAGGGCAAGCTCGAGTAGAACCCGGTCTCGGGCTGTAAGAAGAGGTCCACGTGTAGGTGTGTGACCTCCAACAGTAGGCCAATCAATACCAGCATACATCTGAGTCCTGCGCGGGTAAAGGATGTGCTCAGGATGTATCCCTGCACGAACAGCGGGTAGCAACTGCGTCATAGCATCGTGGAGACATGCTCGAGTGGCAACCAACTCGACGACAAGAGCCCAAACAGTGCGATCCATAGCCTGGGTGCACTGAATCAGAACACGCGGGTCATAGCGACGAGGCTCGTACGGGGCACAGATAGCTATGTAGTATCCAGTAGCATCTCCAGCAGGGGCATAAGGAATGTATCGGAACTCAGAGTCATCCAAGATATCGCTGAACTCTCCTCGGAGACGTGCGACAGCAGAGTAGGCGGCATCATGTACTGCCATCTCAATCGTCACGCCGATACCATGAAAAAGGTGCAGCTCGGTGTCTGAGTCATTTTGCTGATCATAGATACGAACATCAGCCTGGTACTACTCCTGATTGAACTCACGGTAATCCTCGTAGACCATGTACTCGGGGTACCAGCGGTAGCCAAGTCTAGTCATGAGAGCGATCAGGATAGCTGGAAACCCAGGGGCATCAAGAGCCCAAGTGCGAAGCACAAGCTGTGTCGTAGGACGCGATGGAAATAAATGATCCATCTGAAACAGAGGAAAATCCAGAATTGTTAAATGACAATGAGAAGTTTAACACAACTTGGAGAGAAAGGTTAAAAAAACAATGGAAAGGAAAATGATTATCAGACTAATCAGATCAATGACAGGGAAATCGCACAGATATCCAGCTCTCTGGGTAGACAGGATTTACGAGATCCTAAGTGTCGGCGTTAGTAAAATTTATTTAACCCGAATAGAAGAGAGATCAGAGTCCTAGAGTATAGACGAGGAATGAAAGATCCTAATACCACCCAGTTGGCGACGTGGACCCGTAAGCCACACAGCCGAGTTAGTAAATTAGTTTTTCGGTTTCTAGACTCAACTTCGGCCAAGAAATTTGGAAAGGGGCTTCCTACAGGCAGTCGGCTCTGATACACTAATCATACACGCAAACATGTACGATCAAGCACAGGGACTCACGGGAAGATATCACAACACAACTCTAAACACAAATAAACGGAGATCCGCAATATTACAGACCAGGGATCACGAAGATCCGAATACATAGTCAGCCATACAAATATTATCTGAGTACAGACATAGTTAGACAAGTTTTTGCCTTAAGAAGGCTAGCACAAACAACGACTCTAGATCGAAAGGCGTTGGCCTCCTGCCTGGGAGCCTCCGATCCTACTCCTGGTCGGCTGGCTCGATCCAGTAGTACGTGCCGTCGGGACCCTCCTGGTAGTAAGCTCCTGAGGTGGCATCTGGCTCCTGGACTCCATCGTCTGATGTATCGTCAAAGTGGGGTATGGGAAAAAGAGAAAGTAAAGCAACCGTGGGTACTCATCCGAAGTACTCAGCAAGCAAGGATCTATACTACATATGCAACATTATCAATGTAGAAAGGCTGTATATGTGGACTGGGTTGCAGAAATGACAGAATAGAGAGAAGGCCTAGTCCTATCGAAGACTAGCATCTTCGAACATCTTCACGAAGCCATCATCTTGCAGCAGTAGAAGAGAGTAGAATAGCATTTTATTTAGCAAACATGTTGAAGCAAAGCCTAGAGATCCTTTCTCGACTCCCTGCGAGAAAGCGATCCCGAAGCTTCAATTAAGTAACAGGTATCCAGTTCAAGTAGTAGATCGGGATACACAAACTGAGCGTCCTTTACCATAGGACCGGCTATCAATAGATTATTCATCCCTACAGGGGTGCACTACTGTTACCCAACACGCTCGATCACCTCTGGCCGGACACACTTGCTGGGTAATGCCCGGCCTCGGAAGATCAACACGAAGCAGCGCCCTACCTAGGCTCAGCAGAGAGGTCAGCACGCCAGACTAACCTATGCACCCAGAGGTCTTGGGCCAACGCCCTGGGCACCCTGCGCGTTGCGAGACTGGCCGGGGTGCAGGCGCGACACTGAACTTGTCAGTGAAGTATCCAGCCCAATCCCGACAATCAGCCCGCACGGTGAACTGTGACGTCTGATGAGCTTTCGGGAGAAACGTACATCACAGAGGGCCCCGTAACCATTATCCCGCGTGGTGGTAGTGCGTATAGGGCACGTCGACCCACTCAGATCACACACCCAAATCCAATAGGCTCATTTAGTATCACGCGGAGACAATCAGAGTCTCTAAAGCTCCGCCACAATATCACACTCGAGTGCCCTTCTGGCACACCCGAAAATCATAGATCCCCAGCAGGCACCCACCTGGGTCGACCCGCCTGTAACATCGGTTAAGTAACCGTGTGGTCATTACATCAAAGGGGAAACCCGAGGAATCACCCTCGGTGGATTCCACTCGACGAAATCATCAGGGTGAACGTGTGAGGCATCACCCTCGAGGTTCACACTGAGGGGTTGCACGACAGAGTCGTATCGGAAGTGGAGAAGGAGGAATCACCCTCGATGACCACGACCGAACAGCTACACTGCGGAGTATTCATCAGGAGTGCGTTACGAGGTATCACCCTCGGCACTCGATAGTAACTATGCAGAGTCGTACAACTAAGGGGGGGTGAGGTGATGTGTCGGTCTCTAGTCGATGATCACATTGATCGAGTCGTCGATGATCAAGCAGGGGCGACAAAGGTAAGGTGGTGGGGGTCACTGATGGTTCACTACCAACCTATACTAAATAGTTTATAATAGGCAGGTAAGGTAACAATGAATAGGTTACAAAAGCAGGCTATGCATCAGAATAGGAGCATACATTAACAGTAGCAAAATCTAATGCAAGCAGGAGAATGGAATGGGAGATATCTGGTTGCTCAAAGAGGGGGGGCTTGCCTGGTTGCTCTGGCAAGAGAGAGGGATCGTCAACGGGCTTCTCGTCTGGAGCGTAGTCGTACCCAGCTGCAGCGTCGTCGGTATCGGCGTCTATCGAGAGAGAAGGAGGGGGAGAGAAACAATAAATTCACGGCAATAATGCAAACAATATGTATGACATGCCTAAATGATATGCCGGGGTGTTCTACTGCCTAACTAAATGATTTAGTTAATTTAGGAATTTATCCGGATTTATTTAATCAACGTTGGGCACTATTCACTTAACAAAATCGGTCTAAAAGTTCAATGTTCATATAGCTAGGGGCATCTGACAGGAATACGGAGGACTTATTCGGGTTCGTATCGAAATTCTGAGCAAGTTTCATGTATAAATTATTTTCATCGGAGTTACGGATTATTTTATATGATTTTCTAAAGTTTTTATTAATTTCTGGAATTTAATTATTTATTTAAATTCAACATTATCCGAAACAGTGTATGCTAATGTCATCATGATGTCAGCATGACATCAGTAGTCAACAGTGCGTTGACTGGGTCAACCTGACCAGTGGGTCCCACCTGTCATACACTGTTTAGTTAATTAGGGCTTAGCTAATTAATTACTGTTTAATTAAACTAACTAATTAATTAGATTAACCTAATCAGAGTTAATTAACTTAATTAATTCACTATTTAATTAATTAATTAATTTTAATAATTTCATTTTTTATTTCCTTTTATTTTTCTAAAACGTTCTGGGCCGTGGGGTCCCCTAGTCAGTGGCACAGGGCGTCGGGCCCCACTGGGCAGTGGCCCAGGAGGCCACAGCGAGTGCGCAGGCGCCGGGCGCAAGGCGCGGCCAGGCACGGCCTCGTCGGCGACGGAGCTACAAGACGCGGAGGGGAGGGGGGAAAGGTCACTGAGGACCAAGAGCTCACAGGGAGCTCGGAAGCGCGCTCGATGAAGACGGAGAAGTAGTGGTGGCGACGGGTCGACGACGATGACCGTCGGGGCAGAGGAGGAGGCTCTCGGGCGAGAGCGTGCTCGACGGGGCCGCCTGGAGCAGCGGCGACATGGAGAGGAAGGCCGGGCGCTAGGATCCTCGGCAGCTTGTCGTCGAGGTTGCCGGGGCGGCGCAGCTCGACGGAGGCAAAGGGCGGCGCCGGGGCATGGCAGCAGCGTGGCCAGGGGGACGGGGAAGGCTGGCGCTGGTCGAGGCCGGACAGGGAGGCGAGCAGGTCGTCGGTGAGGGCAGCAGGGGCGACGATGGGCGAAGCAGGAAGGAGCGGAGGGAGGAGAGGCTGCGAGGGGGGGGGGGGGGGGGGTTCGGGCGTGAGGCGCCGCTGGGCGTGCGGCGGCGCGAGGGATGGTGAGGGGAGGAGAGGAGTGGGGGAATGGAGAGGAGTAGGCTCGCTGCGGGCTAGGGTTAAGGAGGTGCTGGGGGCGGCTGGGCCAAGCAGGCCTAAGTGGTGGCCTGCTGGGCCGAGGCCCAGTGGGGGGGGGGGGGGGGTTGTGTTTATTTTCTTTTTCTTATTTCTTTTCTCATATTTTCCTATTTTGCAAATAGTTAGGCCACAAAATGATTTTTGTAAAATATGGCACTTGCTCCATTAATTGCTAGACATTATCTACTACTCCCAAAAATTGGTTTGGAGACAATTGGAGTTCACACAAATTTTATAATAAATAAAATGTATTAAACCTTGGTGTTTTGAGAAAGTTAGAGCCACCTAATTAATTTATTAATTGTTGGTTACAATTTTAGAATAGTCTCTGTAATATTTGTTATTTATTGAACATTTTAGTTTCTATGTTGGACAACTTTTATTTTCCACTTTCATTTAAGTTTGAATTTTGACTTAGGAGTTGAAATGCAATATGATGCTAATGATGATTATGCATTGTTAAACTTGCTGACTTGTCATTATCAAAAGTGATTACTGTGGCTAATGACATGGGGTGTTACATACGAGCACACAAAAGAGAAATTTATTTTGAAAATTAGAGATGGCACATACAAATTTGCTTAGAACGGCACGGGAATACCGCATATAGGTAGGTATAGTGGACTCATATGGCAAAACTGGTTTAAAGGGTTTTGGATGCACAAGTAGTGATCATACTTGGTGCAAATGAAGGCTAGCAAACAGATTGAGAAGCGCCCAACCAAGAAACAAATAATCTCGTAAGCAAGCATTAAGCATAAGTAACACCAAATAATGCACCATAAGTAAGATATAATTTCATTGCATAACTATTGACTTTCGTACTTGCATAGGGAATCACAAACCTTAACACCAATATTCTTACTAAAGCATAATTACTCATCAACATGGCTCACATATTATATCGTCATATCTCAAAACTATTACAAAGAACCAAGTTTATTTTGTCCAATGATCTTCATGAAAGTTTTTATTATATCCTTCTTAGATATCTATCACTTTGGGACTAGTTTCATATGTTGCTTTTAATAAGCTCAAACAAATATAAGTGAAGAACATGATCATAATATTTCTTTCTCTCAAATTAATCTAAGTGAAGCAAGAGAGAATTTCTTCAAAATTTTACTAAATCCCAAATAAATCTAAGTGAAGCATGGGAGCATTTCTTCAAAAAATAAAAGGCACACCATGCTCAAAAAGATATAAGTGAAGCACTAGAGCAATTCCATGGCTCTAAAAATTTAAGTGAAGCATAGGAGCAAGCATATCATAGTTTTTGGCTCTCTCAAAAAGGTGTGTCCAGCAAGGATTCAAGACTTAAAATAAAAAGCAAAACAAGAAAAGACTCAAATCATACAAGACGCTCCAAGCAAAACTCATGATATGTGATGAATAAAAATATAGCTCCAAGTAAATTACCAATGGTCGTTAGAAGAAAGAGGGGATGCCACTCGAGGGCATCCCCAAGCTTAGTTGCTTGATACTTATTGAATATTATCTTGGGGTGCCTCGAGCATCCCCAAGCTTAGCCATTTGCTAATCCTTATTCCTGCATCCATTGTAATATCACCCAAAACTTGAAAAGTTCAATCACACAAAACTCAACAAAACCTTCGTGAGATCCGTTAGTATAAGAAAACAAATCACTACTTTAAGTAATGTTGCAAACCCATTCATATTTTATTTTTGCATTATATCTACTGTATTCCAACTTGTCTATGGCAAAAACTCCTCAAAGAAAACCATAGAATCATCAAAACAAGCACACAACACAAAGAAAACAGAATCTGTCAAAAACAGAATAGTCTATAGAAATCTGGATATTTCGAATACTTCTGTAACTCCAAAAATTCTGAAAAAATAGGAAAACGTAAGAAATTTATTTATTAATCTTATGCAAAAAGAATCAACTCAAAATCACTCTTCTGTAAAAATAAAAAATATTTTCGCGGGCGCAAAAGTTTCTGTTTTTCAGCAAGATCAAATCAACTATCCCTCAAATCACCCCAAAGGCTTTGCTTGGCACAAACACTAATTTAAACCACAAAAACACATCTAACCAGAGGCATAATTGGGTATTTTATTGAAAACAGCAAGAAAACCAAAAAGCAAAAAGATACAAGTTGGGTAGCCTCCCAATGAGCGCTATCGTTTTACGCCCCTAGCTAGGCATAACGCAAAAGATCTACATGTTGTCAACTTTGTTTCGAGATCCATAAGATGTCCTCATGATTGATTCATAAGGTGTCCTAATTCTTGTCCTAGGGAAGTGCTCCATACCCTTCCTTAGTGGAAATTGAAATTTAATATTGCCTTCTTTCATATCAATCACGGCACCAATAGTACGTAAAAACGGTCTACCAAGAATAATTGGGCAAGACGGATTGCAATCAATATCAAGAACAATAAAATCTATGGGCACATAATTCCTATTTGAAAGAATAAGAACATCATTAATTCTTCCCATAGGCTTTTTAATAGTAGAATCCGCCAAGTGCAAATTTAAAGAACATTCTTCAATATCGATAAGACCAAGCACATCACACAAAGATTTCAGAATTGTAGAAACACTAGCACCCAAGTCACATAAAGCAAAACACTCATAATTTTTAATATTGACTTTGATAGTAGGTTCCCATTCATCATGTAATTTTCTAGGAATTGAAACTTCTAATTCCAACTTTTCTTCAAAAGCTTTCATCATAGCATCAACAATATGTTTAGTAAAAGCTTTATTTTGTTCATAAGCATGGGGTGAATTTATCATGGATTGCAACAAAGAAATACAATCAACCAAAGAGCAACTATCATAATTAAAGTCTTTGTAATCCAAAAGAGTGGGCACATCACTAGTTAAAGTCTTGACCTCTTCAAACCCACTTTTATCAAAATTTTCAACAAGATTTTCACCCTCCAAATTATCGGGACGCCTTCTAGCTAAAGTTGACTCTTCTCCAGTCCCTTTATCATCAATCTTCATTTTACTAAACAAGGAATCAATAGAAGAAACACCAATCATTTTAAGATCTTCATCACTTTTATGAAAGCAATCACTAGAAAACGCTTTTTCTAAAAATTCTCGTCTAGCTCTAAGCATAGCGGTTCTTTTCTTACTTTCATCCATAGAAACATAAAGAGCTTTAATAGATTCCTCAACCTTAGGCACAGAAATTTTCATCTTGAGATTTTCCACATCATGAGAAATTCTATCAATACTTCTAGACATATCATCAATCTTATTCAGCTTTTCTTTGATTGTAGCATTGAAAACTTTTTGAGTATTGATAAATTCTTTAATATTATTCTCAAGATCAGAGGTGTTCCTATTATTATTATAAGAAGGATTACCATAGGAATTACCATAATTATTAGAGGAATTACTAGGAAAATGCCTAGGATTAAAATTACCTCTATAAGCATTGTTATTAAAGTTGTTTCGCGAAATAAAGTTTACATCTATGGCATCACTATTTTGCTCAATCAAAGTAGACAAAGGCATATCATTAAAATCAATAGGAGCATTTTTATTAGCAACCAACTTCATAAGAGCATCAACTTTTTCACTCAAAGAATTTATTTTTTCTACCAAATTAACTTTTTTACTAGTAGGAGCCCTTTCGGTATGCCATTGTGAATAATTTGCCATGATGTTATCTAGCAATTTAGTAGCTTCACCCAAAGTAATTTCCATAAAAGTACCCCCCGCGGCGGAATCTAAAAGATTACGAGAAACAAAATTCAATCCCGCATAAAAAATTTGTATGATCATCCAAAGATTTAACCCATGAGTTGGGCAATTCCTTAGCATCATTTTCATCCTTTCCCAAGATTGTGCAACATGCTCATGCTCAAGTTGCTTGAAATTCATGATCTGGGTTCTAAGGGAAATGATTTTCGCGGGCGGAAAAAACTTAGTTATAAAAGCATCCTTGCACTTATTCCAAGAATCGATACTATTGTGAGGCAAAGAGGAAAACCAAATTTTTGCGTGATCTCGCAAAGAAAACGGAAATAATTTCAACTTCACAACATAATTGTCCACATATTTTTTCTTTTGCATATCGCATAATTCCACGAATGTGTTAAGATGGGACGCGGCATCCTCATTAGGAGTACCGGAAAACTGATCTTTCATAACAAGATTCAACAAAGCAGTATTAATATCACAAGTCTCCGCGCTAGTGGCAGGAGGAGCAATCGGAGTGCTAATAAAATCATTGTTTGTTGGTATTTGAGAAATCACACAACTTGGTGTTCTCTTGAGTCATTGTGTCTACGAAACAAGATTGCACTCAAAAACAGATCTGATGAGAAAACGGCGAACAAAAAAGAGGGCGAATAAAACGGCAAATTTTTGTGAAGTGGGGGAGAGGAAAACGAGAGGCAAATGGCAAATAATGTAAATTGCAAGCAGATGAGATTTGTGATTAGGAACCTGGTTGATGTTGATGATGTGTCCCCGGCAACGGCGCCAGAAACTCCTCTTTATGTCTGCTAGAACTACGTCGGTTTTTCCCCAGAGAGGGAGGGATGATGCAGCACAGCGACGGTAGGTATTTCCCTCAGTGATGAGACCAAGGTTATCGAACCAGTAGGAGAACCACGCAACACCACGTAAACAGCTCCTGCACACAAAGAACAAATACTTGCAACCCGACGTGTTAAAAGGGTTGTCAATCCCTTTTGGGTAACGAGATAGATAAAATTGTAGTAGATTGAAAGATGCAAATAAAAGCAAATAAAATTCAGCGAGGTATTTTTGGGTTTTTGGATTAATAGATCTAAAAATAAAAGTTACATGTAAATAAAAGAGCAAATAGCAAAAGAGATCTTGAAGGCAAATATATTAAAGAAGAGACCTGGGGGCCGTAGTTTTCACTAGTGGCTTCTCTCGAGAAAAATAGCAAACGGTGGAAACAAGTTACTGTTGGGCAATTGATAGAACTTCAAATACTCATGACGATATCCAGGCAATGATCATTATATAGGCATCACTTCCAATATTAGTAGACCGACTCCTGCCTGCATCTACTACTATTACTCCACACATCGACCGCTATCCAGCATGCATCTAGTGTATTAAGTTCATGGAGAAACGGAGTAATGCAATAAGAATGATGACATGATGTAGACAAGATCTATTTATGTAGTAATAGACCCCATCTTGTTATCCTTAATGGCAACGATACATACGTGTCGTTTCCCTTTCTGTCACTGGGATCAAGCACCGTAAGATCGAACCCATCACAAAGCACCTCTTCCCATTGCAAGATAAATAGATCAAGTTGGCCAAACAAAACCCAAATATCGGAGAAGAAACACGAGGCTATAAGCAATCATGCATATAAGAGATCAAAGAAGACTCAAATTACTTTCATGGATAAAAAGATAGATCTGATCATAAACTCAAAGTTCATCGGATCCCAACAAACACACCGCAAAAAAGAGTTACATCATATGGATCTCCAAGAGACCATTGTATTGAGAATCAAATGAGAGAGAGAAAGCCATCTGGCTACTAACTACGGACCCGAAGGTCTACAATGAACTACTCACGCATCATCGGAGAGGCACCAATGAGGATGATGAACCCCTCCGTGATGGTGTCTAGATTGGATCTGGTGGTTCTGGAACTTGCGGCGGCTGGAAATGATTTTCGTCGACTCCCCTAGGGTTTCTAGAATATTGGGGTATTTATAGAGGAAAGAGGCGGTGCGGGAGGCCCCCGAGGTGGGCACAACCCACCTGGGCGCGCCCTGGTGGGTTGTGCTCCCCTCAGAGCACCCCCAGGTGCTTCTCCGGCCCACTGGATGTCTTCTGGTCCAAAAAAAATACACAAAAAGTTTCGCTGCGTTTGGACTCCGTTTGGTGTTGATTTCCTGCGATGTAAAAAACATGCAGAAAACAACAACTGGCACCGGGCACTATGTCAATAGGTTAGTACCAAAAAATGATATAAAATGATTGTAAAACATCCAAGAATGATAATATAACAGCATGGAACAATAAAAAATTATAGATATGTTGGAGATGTATCACCAATCTCCATCAACATATTCAACAACACCATCTCATCTCAAACCCTAGTTCATCTCTTGTGTTCAATCTTTGTACCGGAACCTCAGATTGGTACTTGTGGGTGACTAGTAGTGTTGATTACATCTTGTAGTTGATGCTATATGGTTTATTTGGTGGAAGATTATATGTTCAGATCCATTATGCTATTTATTATGCCTATGATCTTGAGCATGAATATTATTTGTGAGTAGTTACCTTTCTTCTTTAGGCCATGGGAGAAGTCATGTTGCAAGTAATCATGTGAATTTGATATGTGTTCGATATTTTGATGATATGTATGTTGTGATTCCCTTAGTGGTGTTATGTGAATGTTGACTACATGACACTTCACCATCTTTGGGCCTAAGGGAATGCATTGTGGAGTAGTTATTAGATGATGGGTTGCTAGAGTGATAGAAGCTTAAACCCCAGTTTATGCGCTATTCCGTAAGGGACTGATTTGGATCCATATGTTTAATGCTATGGTTAGATTTTATCTTAATACTTCTTTCGTAGTTGCGGATACTTGCGAGGGGGTTAATCATAAGTGGGAGGCTTGTTCAAGTAAGAACATCACCCAAGCACTGGTCCACCGACATATCAAATTATCAAAGTAGCGAACGCGAATCAAACCAACATGATGAAAGTGACTAGATGAAATTCCCGTGTGCCCTCAAGAACGCTTTGCTTATTATCTGAGACCGTTTTGGCCTGTCCTTTGCCATCCAAAGGATTGGGCTACCTTGCTGCACTTTATTTACCGTTACCGTTACTTGCTTGTTGCAAATTATCTTGCTATCAAACTACCTGTTACCGACAATTTCAGTGCTTGCAGAAATTACCTTGCTGAAAACCACTTGTCATTTCCTTCTGCTCCTCGTTGGGTTCGACACTCTTACTTATTGAAAGGACTATGATTTATCCCCTATACTTGTGGGTCATCACGCGATGAATTTTCCCTTGGCTTACTGGGGAAGACCATAGCTCTCACTTTGCATACGGGTATTCTATCTAAAATGTTTGCGATGAAGAGCTGCACAAATCTTGCTCGGCACATTTTCCCTTGGCTTACTGGGGAAGCTGTCTGTTTGCATATGGGTGTTCTATCTAAAACGTTTGTGATGAAGAGCTTCACAGATCCTGCTCGACACATTTTCCCTTGGCTTCCTGGGGAAGTTGTCGGTTTGCATACAGGTGTTCTATCTAAAACGTTTGCGATGAGTGTTTTATATTTTAAAATCATTGACATTTTTTTTAAATTGTTTGATAAGTCTGTACATTCAGAGAGAAAAATGCAAGTTAGTTCAAACCATATCTTTCAT
The DNA here is from genome assembly GCA_011799875.1 of Thinopyrum elongatum. NCBI lineage: Eukaryota > Viridiplantae > Streptophyta > Magnoliopsida > Poales > Poaceae > Thinopyrum > Thinopyrum elongatum. The sequence goes on along the minus strand of CM022297.1, from coordinate 356,564,920 downwards.
TCAGTCACACTACAAATTTATATTCATACAATCGAGATACAATATTAAAGCAAAAAAACTAATTCCGGCAGCGGCAGAGGCGGCGTGCCCCGCCGGCGTTGTTGTTGTCGTCCTCCGACATGCCGTTGTTGAAGTCTTTAAGGCAGCACAAAATGTTCTTCACTTGGAAATCAAACATCATGTCGTCGAGCGGTCGAAGGGCGGGTGCAGGAGGACGACAACTCGCGGCGCTGCGAGGTAGTGGTCGACGGCGGCGTCTCATGAAGCTGAGGGGGCGCGGGCGCGGCGGGTGCAGGCAAACACAAGGGGATCGATGCCGCGGTGGGTGCAGGGGCGCGCACGGGCACGGGCACTGGAGCTCGCGCGGGTCCGCGGGGACCTCACTGACGCCCGCGGCTTCCAGCTCTGCGATAGTGCTCGGCGACCAGCCCATCAATGCTACAGTGATGGTCGCTGGCGCGGGCACGGGGATGGGAGCTGGGACAGGCGCGGGGGCAGCAACCGCCGCGGCCAGCTCGTTCAGTGCCATGTCCAGGAGGCCCCATTCCTCCTTATTTTCTATCTCGTCTGGCTCGGAGTCGATTTCACCAAACTAGAAGACTAGTGGCAGATGATCCTTCTGCGCCATGGCGTTGGTGGAGGTCTGCGGGAGGGGAATGGGAGGCGAATAGTAAGGCCGCTCGTATTAAACAGCGGCTCGGGCGCCATTAATGGAGAGGATGCGAGCAAGGCGGGCGGCCATGAAAGTCAAAGGGCTCGCTTCCCAGTGAGCCTATGCAGCGTACATCTCGCATGCTTCCTGGTGAGCCTGCGCATTGGAGGACAGCTTGCACGCCTCCCAGTCAGCCTACACAGCGGACTGCGCTCGCACGCCTCCTGTCTACTCAAGCAGCTGTCCGCACGGCACCTCCTAGCCATTAAAAGCGTGACACATGGTGTCACGTGAATGGTTAATAGAACGCACACAATTTAAATTATACAAACGTTTGAGATGTTAAAGTGGAAGCTATTTGTTTCAAAATGCCTTTGTTGGCTGTTATTCGAGTGCGCCTTCTCTCAAATTGGACACAAAAAATACCACAGCATGTCGGGTGCCATTCCATGATAGCATGCCAAGTTTCATGAATTTCAGACTAGTTTTGGATTTACTAGAATTTAAAAACAAAGTATCTCAACGTTTTGTCGGCAAGTAACAGTGCTCTGGTGTTTGAAATTCATTCCCATTTCTTGCATGGGACCTAAGCATGCACCCAAGGACACACATTTGATTTGTCAACCCATTTTTCTGCACTGGAGCATGTGCATGTAGTTCAAATTTGAATTATGCACATAAAATGTCTAGAAAACTCAGTTAATGTATAAAAATGTCCAAACGAACCCCGAAATTCTAAAGTTTAACACGACACTCCTGTTGCTCTATGTTGCCACCAGAAAATAATTTGAAAACAAGAATAGGCAACGAATATCGTTTCATCCACGAAGGAGGCAAATTCCATACCGGAACCATGAGGCTTATTGTCAGAAGCTCTGGTATGTGAGAAGTTTTTACCCAAACCTGCCCCAAATGGGACAATTTTTTTACCACAACATGTTGATGCCATTCCATGGTAGCATGCCAAGTTTCATGAATTTCAAACGAGTTTTGGATTTACTAGAATTTAAAAACCATGTATCTCAATGTTTGCAGCCGAGCGACGGGGGCAAGGTGTTTGACATTCATTCCCATTTCTTGCATGGGACCTAAGGATGCAACCAAGGACACACATTTGATTTTTCAATCCATTTATATGCACTAGAGCATGTGCCTGTAGTTCAAATTTGAATTATGCATATAAATGCATAGAAAACTCAGTTAATGTATAAAAATGTCCAAACGAACCCCAAAAATTCCAAAATTTAACACAACACTCCTGTTGTTCTATGTTGACGGCAAAGAATATCGTTTCGTCCACAAAGGTGACATGTTCCCTAACATAACCATGAGGCTTGTTGTGAGAAGCTTATACTCCAACCTGCCTGATACATCTCCAACGTATCTATAATTTTTTATTGTTCCATGCTGTTATATTATCATTCTTGGATGTTTTACAATCATTTTATATCAGTTTTTGGTACTAACCTATTGACATAGTGCCTAGTGCCAGTTGCTGTTCTCTGCATGTTTTTTACATCGCAGGAAATCAATACCAAACGGAGTCCAAACGCAGCGAAACTTTTTGTGGATTTTTTTTGGACCAGAAGACATCCAGTGGGCTGGAGAAGCACTTGGGGGGTGCTCCGAGGGGAGCACAACCCACCAGGGCGTGCCTGGAGGCCCAGGCGCACCCAGGTGGGTTGTGCCCACCTCGGGGGCCTCCCGCACTGCCTCTTTGCTCTATAAATACCCCAATATTCCAGAAACCCTAGGGGAGTCGACGAAAATCAATTCCAGCCGCCGCAAGTTCCAGAACCACCAGATCCAATCTAGACACCATCACGGAGGGGTTCATCATCCTCATTGGTGCCTCTCCGATGATGCGTGAGTAGTTCATTGTAGACCTTCGGGTCCGTAGTTAGTAGCTAGATGGCTTTCTCTCTCTCGCTTGATTCTCAATACAATGGTCTCTTGGAGATCCATATGATGTAACTCTTTTTTGCGGTGTCTTTGTTGGGATCCGATGAACTTTGAGTTTATGATCAGATCTATCTTTTTATCCATGAAAGTTATTTGAGTCTTCTTTGATTTCTTATATGCATGACTGCTTATAGCCTCGTATTTCTTCTCCGACATTTGGGTTTTGTTTGGCCAACTTGATCTATTTATCTTGCAATGGGAAGAGGTGCTTTGTGATGGGTTCGATCTTACGGTGCTTGATCCCAGTGACAGAAAGGGAAATGACACGTATGTATCGTTGCCATTAAGGATAACAAGATGGGGTATATTTCTACATAAATAGATCTTGTCTACATCATGTCATCGTTCTTATTGCATTACTCCGTTTCTCCATGAACTTAATACACTAGATGCATGCTGGATAGCTGTCGATGTGTGGAGTAATAGTAGTAGATGCAGGCAGGAGTCGGTCTACTAATCTTGGATGTGATGCCTATATAATGATCATTGCCTGGATATCGTCATGAGTATTTGAAGTTCTATCAATTGCCCAACAGTAATTTGTTTCCACCGTTTGCTATTTTTCTCGAGAGAAGCCACTAGTGAAAACTACAGCCCCCGGGTCTCTTCTTCAATATATTTGCCTTCAAGATCTATTTTGCTATTCGCTCATTTATTTATTTGCAACTTTTATTTTCAGATCTATTAATCCAAACACCCAAAAATACCTTGCTGAGTTTTATTTGCTTTTATTTGCATCTTTCAATCTACTACAATTTTATCTATCTCGTTACCCGAAAGGGATTGACAACCCCTTTAACACGTCGGGTTGCAAGTATTTGTTCTTTGTGTGCATGAGCTGTTTACGTGGTGTTGCGTGGTTCTCCTACTTGTTCAATAACCTTGGTCTCATCACTGAGGGAAATACCTACCATCGCTGTGCTGCATCATCCTCCCTCTCTAGGGAAAAACCGACGTAGTTCTAGCAGACGTCAAGAGGAGTTTTTGGCGCCGTTTTCGGGGAGACATCATCAACACCTACCAGGTTCCTAATCACAAATCTCATCTCCTTGCAATTTACATTATTTGCCATTTGCCTCTTGTTTTCATCTCCCCCACTTCACAAACATTTGCCGTTTTATTCGCCCTCTTTTTTCGTTCGCCGTTTTCTCGTCAGATCTCTTGTTTTGCTATCTCTACTTGTGTTACCATGTGCCTTCTATTTGCTTGCATCTTTGCTTGCTAATAATCTATTGATATGGATCCTCATCCACTTGCTAATCTTTTCAAAAGATCCAATTATGATGAACCAATTGCTAGTGAATTGAGTTCACTAGATTTTCTTTATGAAGTTTTGCTTGAGATCTATGAATCTGAAAATTGTGATGAAGTGTTAAATGAAGAAATTTATAAAGTGATTCCTGGTAGCTCCTTGAATGAAAAGCATGATTGCAATGATGTTATTATAAATTCTATTAGTGTCAATTGTGTTAATTATATGCAAAACCCCAAGCTTGGGGATGCTAATTTTGATATGTCCACTACTTATTGTAATGATCATGATTGGGGTGATTCTTCTTATGACGTTGAAAATTTATTTAAGCCTGATGATGAATATGATATTGATAATAATGTTTGCAATAATATTGAAAGTGGGTTTGGAAGAGCGTCAACTTTAAGTAAAAATAATCCCACATATTTGGAGAGTGTTCAATCTTATGAAATTTTTGATAAAAGTGGGCTTGGAGAGGTCATGACTTTATTTGATGACAATCCCACTATTTTGGAATAGTGTCAACTTTGCATGCATGTGGATCATAAAGAGAGTATTTATTTGATAGTTATATTGTTGAATTTGATTATGATCCTACATGTAATTATTATGAGAGAGGAAAATATGGTTGTAGAAATTTTCATGTTACTAAATTTCCTCTCGTTATGTTGAGATCGTCAATGTTTTATTCCTCTTCTTTGCATATGTTAGATGTTTCTTGTCTTGATAATTTGTTTGCTTATAAAATGCCTATGCATAGGAAGAGAGTTAGACTTAAATGTGTTTGTGACATGTTTCATGATGCTCTCTTTGTGTTCCAATTATTATCTTTTATGTGAGCATCAATAAAATATTATGCCTAGCTAGGGGCGTAAAACAATAGCGCTCGTTGGGAGGCAACCCAACTTGTATCTTTTTCTTTTTAGTTTTCTTGCTTTTTTCAATAAAATACCCAATTATTCCTCTGGTTAGATGTGTTTTTGTGGTTTAAATTAGTGTTTGTGCCAAGCAAAGCCTTTGGGTTGATTTGGGTGATAGTCGATTTGATCTTGCTGAAAAACAGAAACTTTTGCGCTCAGAAAAATAATTCTTATTTTTAACATAAGAGTGTTTTTGATTTGATTCTTTTTGAAGAAGATTAATAAGCAAATTTCTCACTTTGTCCTACTTTTTCAGAATTTTTGGAGTTACAGAAGTATTCGAAGTTTTCATATTGCTACAGACTGTTCTGTTTTTGACAGATTCTGTTTTCTTTGCATTGTGTGCTTGTTTTGATGATTCTATGGTTTTCTTTGAAGAGTTTTTGCCATAGATAAGTTGGAATACAGTAGATATAATGCAAAAATAAAATATGAATGGGTTTGCAACAGTACTTAAAGTAGTGATTTGTTTTCTTATACTAACGGATCTCACGAAGGTTTTGTTGAGTTTTGTGTGATTGAAGTTTTCAAGTTTTGGGTGATATTACGATGGATGAAGGAATAAGGATTAGCAAAAGGCTAAGCTTGGGGATGCCCGAGGCACCCCAAGATAATATTCAAGAAGTATCAAGCAACTAAGCTTGGGGATGCCCCCGAGTGGCATCCCCTCTTTCTTCTAACGACCATCGGTATTTTACTTGGAGCTATATTTTTATTCGTCACATATCATGAGTTTTGCTTGGAGCGTCTTGTATGATTTGAGTCTTTTCTTGTTTTGCTTTTTATTTTAAGTCTTGAATCCTTGCTGGACACACCTTTTTGAGAGATCCAAAAACTATGCTATGCTTGCTCCTATGCTTCACTTAAATTTTTAGAGCCTTGGGATTGCTCTAGTGCTTCACTTATATCTTTTTGAGCACGGTGTGCTTTGTTATTTTTTGAAGAAATGCTCTCATGCTTCACTTAGATTTATTTGGGATTTAGTAAAATTTTGAAGAAATTCTCTCTTGCTTCACTTAGATTAATTTGAGAGAAAGAAATATTATGCTCATGTTCTTCACTTATATTTGTTTGAGCTTATTAAAAGCAACATATGAAACTAGTCCCAAAGTGATAGATATCCAAGAAGGATATAATAAAAACTTTCATGAAGATCATTGGCCAAAATAAACTTGGTTCTTTGTAATAGTTTTGAGATATGACGATATAATATGTGAGCCATGTTGATGAGTAATTGTGCTTTAGTAAGAATATTGGTGTTAAGGTTTGTGATTCCCTATGCAAGTACGAAAGTCAATAGTTATGCAATGAAATTATATCTTACTTATGGTGCATTATTCGGTGTTACTTATGCTTAATGCTTGCTTACGAGATTATTCATTTCTTGGTTGGGCGCTTCTCAATCTTTTTGCTAGCCTTCATTTGCATCAAGTATGATCACTACTTGTGCATCCAAAACCCTTTAAACCAGTTTTGCCATGTGAGTCCACTATACCTACCTATATGCGGTATTTCCGTGCCGTTCTAAGCAAATTTGTATGTGCCATCTGTAATTTTCAAAATAAATTTCTCTTTTGTGTGCTCATACCGCTCGCGAGGCGGTGAGGGGTGGCCGATATTTTCCATGCTAGATGTGTTATTCTCACGATGAGTGTTTATCCACTTGTCATTGCACGAGAGTACGGCAAAGGTATTACGAATGCCCAGTCCCGAAATGATAAATTAATTTACTTTATGTTGTCAAATAATAAATTCCTTGGAAAGTGTTGGTATGGAGGGCACCCGTGGATACGGCTAGCCATGGAAAGTGAAAGAAATGGTGGAAAAAGGAATAAACTTTATTTTCTGTTTGGGAACCGCCTATGATATATCTAGCATGGAAAGTGTTGGGAGCTCTAAGTCATTTTCGTTGGTGGGAAAAGTATGCCTCTCAAAAAAAAATTATCTCTCAATTTAAGCTTTGAGCTCTGGCACCTCTATAAATCCCTACTTCCCTCCGCGAAGGGCCTTTCTTTTACTTTATGCAATTCTTATTTTTAATTTGAGTCCCCATCTTCTCTTACAAAGCACCAACTAAGGGGCACTATGATCGTACTTGAGCATTGGGTGTAGCTAATATTTGAGTGTGTTTCATGAATAGATCAATGATTGAGCATGACGGGCTAGGGATAACTTGCTTTAGCATTGATATTTTGAAAGACATGGTTACTTGTTGATATGCTTGAGTATTTAAGTTGTCATGTCAAAACTAGACTATTGCTTTGAACCATATAAAAGTCCAAATGTCCATGCTATTAAGAAAAGAATATGTGATGAACATGTTAGGCAGCATTCCACATCAAAAATTCTGTTTTTATCATTTACCTACTCGAGGACGAGCAGGAATTAAGCTTGGGGATGCTGATACGTCTCCAACGTATCTATAATTTTTGATTGTTCCATGCTGTTATATTATCATTCTTGGATGTTTTACAATCATTTTATATCATTTTTTGGTACTAACCTATTGACATAGTGCCCAGTGCCAGTTGTTGTTTTCTGCATGTTTTTTACATCGCAGGAAATCAATACCAAACAGAGTCCAAACACAGCGAAACTTTTTGTGGATTTTTATTGGACCAGAAGACATCCAGTGGGCCGAAGAAGCACCTGCGGGGTGCTCCGAGGGGAGCACAACCCACCAGGGCGCACCTGGAGGCCCAGGCGCGCCCAGGAGGGTTGTGCCCACCTCGGGGGCCTCCAGCACCGCCTCTTTGCTCTATAAATACCCCAATATTCCAGAAACCCTAGGGGAGTCGACGAAAATCAATTCCAGCCGCCGCAAGTTCCAGAACCACCAGATCCAATCTAGACACCATCACGGAGGGGTTCATCATCCTCATTGGTGCCTCTCCGATGATGCGTGAGTAGTTCATTGTAGACCTTCGGGTCCGTAGTTAGTAGCTAGATGTCTTTCTCTCTCTCGTTTGATTCTCAATACAATGGTCTCTTGGAGATCCATATGATGTAACTCTTTTTTGTGGTGTGTTTGTTGGGATCCGATGAACTTTGAGTTTATGATCAGATCTATCTTTTTATCCATGAAAGTTATTTGAGTCTTCTTTGATTTCTTATATGCATGATTGCTTATAGCCTCGTATTTCTTCTCCGACATTTGGGTTTTGTTTGGCCAACTTGATCTATTTATCTTGCAATGGGAAGAGGTGCTTTGTGATGGGTTCGATCTTACGGTGCTTGATCCCAGTGACAGAAAGGGAAACGACACGTATGTATCGTTGCCATTAAGGATAACAAGATGGGGTCTATTTCTACATAAATAGATCTTGTCTACATCATGTCATCGTTCTTATTGCATTACTCCGTTTCTCCATGAACTTAATACACTAGATGCATGCTGGATAGCGGTCGATGTGTGGAGTAATAGTAGTAGATGCCGGCAGGAGTCGGTCTACTAATCTTGGACGTGATGCCTATATAATGATCATTGCCTGGATATCGTCATGAGTATTTGAAGTTCTATCAATTGCCCAACAGTAATTTGTTTCCACCGTTTGCTATTTTTCTCGAGAGAAGCCACTAGTGAAAACTACGGCCTCGGGTCTCTTCTTTAATATATTTGCCTTCAAGATCTATTTTGCTATTCGCTCTTTTATTTATTTGCAACTTTTATTTTCAGATCTATTAATCCGAAAACCCAAAAATACCTCGCTGAATTTTATTTGCTTTTATTTGCATCTTTCAATCTACTACAAATTTATCTATCTTGTTACCCGAAAGGGATTGACAACCCCTTTAACACATCGGGTTGCAAGTATTTGTTCTTTGTGTGCAGGAGCTGTTTACGTGGTGTTGCGTGGTTCTCCTACTGGTTCAATAACCTTGGTCTCATCACTGAGGGAAATACCTACCATCGCTGTTCTGCATCATCCCTCCCTCTCTGGGGAAAAACCGACGTAGTTCTAGCAGACATCACTGCCCCAAATGGGACAATATTTTTACCATGGTATGTTGATGCCATTCCATGATAGCATGCCAAGTTTCATAAATTTCAGACGAGTTTTCGATTTACTAGAATTTAAAAACCATGTATCTCAATGTTAGCGGCCGAGCGACGGTGGCAAGGTGTTTGACATTCATTCCCATTTCTTGCATGGGACCTAAGCATGCAACCAAGGACACATATTTGATTTTTTGAACCCATTTGTATGCACTAGAGCATGTGCATGTAGTTCTAATTTGAATTATGCACCTAAATGCATAAAAAACTTAGTTAATGTATAAAAATGTCCAAACGAACCCCGAAAAATCCAAAAATTTAACACAACACTCCTATTGTTCTATGTTGACACTAGAAAAAATTTGAAAGCAAGAAGAGGCAACGGATATCGTTTCTTCCACAAAGGTGGCACATTCCCTACCGAAACCATGAGGCTTGTTGTGAGAAGCTCTGGTTTGTGAGAAGTTTATACCCAAACATACCCCAAATGGGACAATATTTTTACCACGGTATGTTGATGTCGTTCCATTATTTCATGTCAAGATTCATGAATTTCATACGAGTTTTTGATTTACTAGAATTTTAAAACCATGTATCTCAATGTTAGCGGCCGAGCGACGGTGGCAAGGTGTTTGACATTCATTCTCATTTTTTGCATGTGACCTAAGCATGCAACCAAGGACATACATTTGATTTTTCAACCCATTTTTATGCACTGGAGCATGTGCCTGTAGTTCAAATTTGAATTATGCACATAAATGCCTAGAAAACTCAGTTAACGTATAAAAATGTCCAAATGAACCCTCAAAAATTCCAAAATTTAACACGATACTCCTGTTGTTCTATGTTGACACCAGAAAAAATTTGAAAGCAAGAAGAGGAGACGAATATCGTTTCGTCCACAAAGGTGACACGTTTCCCTACCAGAACCACGAGGCTTCTTGTGAGAAGCTCTGGTTTGTGAGAAGCTTATACCACAACCTACCCCAAATGGGACAATTTTTTTACCCCATCATGTTGATGCCATTCCATGATAGCATGCCAAGGTTCATGAATTTCAGACAAGTTTTGGATTACTAGAATTACAGAATCAAGTATCTCAACGTTTGCCGGCAAGCCACGGTGCCGATGTGTTTGAAATTCATCCCCATTTCTTTCATGGGACATAAGCATCAACCCATGGACACATATATGATTTTACAACCCATTTTGGTGCACCGGAGCATGTGCATGTAGTTTAGTTTTGAATTGTGCACCTGAAATGCCTAGAAAACCAAGTTAATGTATAAAAATGTCCAAACGAACCCTGAATAATTCAAAAAAAATTGACGACACACCTATAGTTGCATGTTGACTGCAGATAAAAGTTCTAGCAATTCAAACACCCTCCTTTGCCGCTGTGACCCCATTATGTATATCAAATCGAGACAAAAAATCAAGTAGATCGCACACAATTTTTATCACCAACCGTGTGAGATGCAGTACAAAATATCTTGGAGCACAGTCGGAGTATAGTACGTATATGTCTTTGCCGAGAAGGTCTGTCGGCTACAGTCCACAGCCGACTCGTCAAACACACTAGCTCGCTCCCCAAATATCATTTCACTGTTCAATCGTCGCCGGTGAAAGATGGGGACGTGGACCCGCATCGTGAGGGCAACTTTGGTGGCCCACTCCGGCGAGAGCGCAGCCGCAGCCGGCATGCGCGTGCTAACAAGCTGCGTGAGCGCGGCCGCAATCTGCGACTGGGTGGCCAAGGCAGCCCAAACGGCCGTTGTTGCTTCTCAGGTGGCGGCAGCAACATCTGCCTCGGGGATAGCAATTGACGAGAGCGACACAGCAGCTGTCCGTTCCGCAGCGGCGGCCTTAGCCCTGATGGAGGCCGCCCACGACCATGTCGAGGCTGCCCACGCCCAGCTCTTGGCGGTCACTGCACAAATCGAACGATGCTTCTCCGACAACGGTCGGCAACCCACGGCCGAAGAGTTGGCAATCACTAAGAGCATTCGAGTAGCCGTCCGTTCCTCCGCGGCATACCTTGCCACGACGGAGCCCGTCCAAGCCCAGATCACGGCCGCCCACGCCCAGCTCATGGCGGCCTTTTCCAAAGAGATGGCGGACACATATGGGGAGATGCTTGCCGAGTATGGTGCGAGGGATGCCATGGAGCCCCTTCCTCAGGAGATCGTCGTGCGCGAGCTGGACATGGAGGAGGCGGTGGAGATCGACGAGCGCCAACCGGAGTAGTATTCTTTGTTTAATTTAGAGCGTCGGTCTTTAATTTGTTAGAGTAATGTTTAGGTCAGCTAGCTCTGTTTAATTGCTAAACTTACTCGATTAAGAAGTGTGGGTGTGCTGTAGGCTCCTTTATGTACTCAAATTATGCAATGACGTGGATGACCACTGTAACCAGGGAAATTCGGACCAAAATTTGCACGTTCAAACTCATCACACACGGGGTAAGCTATATGAATTGTTTGTGATGTTCACATATTGTACACAGTGCTGCATAAGGGACCATGTCTGATGACACTTTGCATGCCAGTTTTTTCACTGCACCGAGCCAAAATTTTTGACTTCCGCAGAAATATCTACCTCCCCGCCCCCTCCCCCTTACGAAAAGCCACATTTCCCCTGTTTCCACCTTCCTTTCCAAGTTCAAACCTTCACTCCTTGCTTGCAGTGCCGCCTCCTCGCCGGCGACCCTCCTTCACACTGCTCGGCCTCGTCGATCCAGGCAGGTGATGTCTACTATGCAACCTTCTTCTTGTAGACTCGTGTTGGGCCTCCAAGCGCAGACTTTTGTAGGACAGTAGCAATTTTCCCACAAGTGCATGACTTAAGGTTTATCAATCCGTGGGAGGCGTAGGATGAAGATGGTCTCTCTCAAACAACCCTGCAACCAAATAACAAAGAGTCTCTTGTGACCCAACACACCCAGTACAATGGTAAATTGTATAGGTGCACTAGTTCGGCGAAGAGATGGTGATACAAGTGTAATATGGATAGTAGATATAGGTTTTTGTAATCTGAAAATATAAAAACAGCAAGGTAACTAGTAACAAAAGTGAGCAAAAACGGTATTGCAATGCTTGAAAACAAGGCCTAGGGTTCATACTTTCACTAGTGCAAATTCTGTCAACAATGATAACATAATTGGATCATATAACAATCCCTCAACGTGCAACAACGAATCAGTCCAAAGTTTCTATCGGAGAACGTAGGACGAAAACGTGCATCAACCCTATGCATAGATTACCCCAATGTCAACTCGGGAATCCGCGAGTTGATTACCAAAACATACATCAAGTGAATCAACAGAACATCCCATTGTCACCACAGATATCCCATCGCAAGACATACATCAAGTGTTCTCAAATCCAATACTGAATCCAACATAACGATCCCTCAAAGAGCAAGACTCAATTCATCACAAGAAGGTAGAGGGGGAAGAAACAACATATGATCCAACTATAGTAACAAAGCTCACGGTACATCAAGATCATGCGAAGTCAAGAACACGAGAGAGAGAGAGAGAGAGATCAAACACATAGCTACTGGTACATACCCTCAGCCCCGAGGGTGAACTACTCCCTCCTCGTCATGAAGACAGCCGGGATGATGAAGATGGCCTCCGGTGATGATTTCCCCCTCCAACAGAGTGCCGGAACAGGGTCCCGATTGGTTTTTCGTGGCTACAGAGGCTTGCAGCTGCGGAACTTCTGATCTAGGGTTCGTTTCGGAGGTTTGGGTATTTAGAAGAATTTTTGGCGTCGGTCTCGCGTCAAGGGGGTGCCCGAGGGGCCCACAAGCCTGGAGCTAGCGCCCTGGGGGTAGGGCGCGGCTAGGGGGCTTGTGGCTTCCTCGTCCACTTCCTGGTCCATCTCTTGTGCTTCGGGGGTCTCTTTTGGTCCATAAAAATCACCGTAAATTTTCAGCCCATTCCGAGAACTTTTATTTCTGCACAAAAAATGACATCATGGTAGTTCTGCTGAAAACAACGTCAGTCCGGGTTAGTTCTAATCAAATAATACAAAAACCATATAAAATTGTTGTAAACATGGCATGCATACTTCATAAATTATAGATACGTTGGAGACGTATCAGCGTCCCCAATCTTAATTCCTGCTCGTCCTCGAGCAGGTAAATGATAAAAGAAATAATTTATGAAGTGTGAATGCTAACTAATATATTTATCAATGTAATCTTCTTTATTGTGGCATGAATGTTCAGATCCATAAGATTCAAAACAAAAGTTTAATATTGACACAAAAACAATAATACTTCAAGCATACTAATAAAGCAATCATGTCTTCTCAAAATATCATGGCCAAAGAAAGTTATCCCTACAAAATCATATAGTCTGGCTAAGCTCTATCTTCATCACACAAAATATTTCATCATGCACAACCCCGATGACAAGCCAAGCAATTGTTTCATACTTTTAATGTTCTCAAGCTTTTTCAACTTTCACGCAATACATGAGCGTGAGCCATAGATATAGCACTATAAGTGGAATAGAGTATGGTGGAGGTTGTGAGGAGAAGACAAAAAGGAGAAAGTCTCACATCAACTAGGAAAATTAATAGGCTATGGAGATGCCCATCAATTGATATCGATGCAAGTGAGTAGGGATTGCCATGCAACGGATGCACTAGAGCTATAAGTGTATGAAAGCTCAAAATAAAAACTAAGTGGGTGTGCATCCAACTTGCTTGCTCACGAAGATCTAGGGCAATTTGAGGAAGCCCATCATGGGAATATACAAGCCAAGTTATATAATGAAAAATTCCCACTATTATATGGAAGTGATAAAATAGGAGACTCTCTATCATGAAGAATGATACGTCTCCAACGTATCTATAATTTATGAAGTATTCATGCCATTATATTATCATTCTTGGATGTTTTACAATCATTTTATAGCAACTTTATATCATTTTTTGGGACTAACCTATTGACATAGTGCTCAGTGCCAGTTGCTGTTTTTTGCTTGTTTTTTACATCGCAGAAAATCAATACCAAACGGAGTCCAAATGCAGCGAAACTTTTTGGAGATTTTTTCTGGACCAGAAGACACCCGGTGGGCCAAAGAAGTACCAGAGGGAAGCTCCGAGGAGAGCACAACCCACCAGGGCACGCCTGGGGGCCCAGGCGCGCCCAGGTGGGTTTTGCCCACCTCGGTGGCCTCCCGCACCGCCTCTTCACCCTATAAATACCCAAATATTCCAAAAACCCTCGGGATAACCCTAGATCAGAAGTTCCGCCACCGCAAGCCTCTTTAGACACGAAAAACCAATCTAGACCCCGTTCCGGCACCTTGCCGGAGGGGGAAATCATCACCGGTGGCCATCTTCATCATCCCGGCGCCCACCATGATGAGGAGGGAGTAGTCCACCCTCAGGGCTGAGGGTTTGTACCAGTAGCTATGTGTTTAATCTCTCTCTCTCTTGTTCTTGAGATGGCACGATCTTGATGTATCGCGGGCTTTGTTAATATAGTTGGATCATATGGTGTTTTCCCCTCTCTATCATGTTGTGATGAATTGAGTTTTCCCTTTGAGATTTCGTTTTATCGGATTGAATACTTTTATGGATTTGAGAGCACTTGATGTATGTCTTGCTATGAATACCCGTGGTGACAATGGGGTATCATATTTATTCACTTGAGATATGTTTTGGCACTCAACTCGCGGATTCCCGAGGTGACATTGGGGTAATCTATGCATAGGGGTTGATGCACGTTCTCGTCTTTTGTTTCTCCGGTAGAAATCTTGGGGCACTCTTTGAGGTTCTTTGTGTTGGATTGAGTATTATGAATCTGAATTTGCTTTGGTGTTATTTTAGTACGAACTCTTGATAGATCGATCGGAAAGAATAACTTGGTGTTATTTTAGTACGAACTCTTGGATAGATCGATCGGAAAGAATAACTTGGTGTTATTTTAGTACGAACTCTTGGATAGATCGACCGAAAAGAATAGCTACAAACAATTTCTTCTTATGTTCTCCGCTAGATAGGAACTTTGGAGTGATTCTTCATCGCACTTTGAGGGATGGTTATATGATCCAATTAGATTAGCATTGTTGAGATATTGCACTAGTGAAAGTACGGACCCTAGGCCTTGTTTTCAAGCATTGCAATACCGTTTGTGCTCCATTTTACCAATTGCTACCTTGCTGTTTTTTATTTTCAGATTACAAAAATATATTTCTACCATCCATATTACACTTTTATCACCATCTCTCTGCCGAACTAGTGCACCTATACAATTTGCCATTGTATTGGGTGTGTTGGGGACACAAGAGACTTTTTATTATTGGGTTGTAGGATTGTTTGAGAGAGACCATCTTCATCCTACGCCTCCCACGGATTGATAAACCTTAGGTCATCCACTTGAGGGAAAATTGCTACTGTCCTACAAAACTCTGCGCTTGGAGGCCCAACACGAGTCTACAAGAACAAGTTGTGTAGTAGACATCAAGCTCTTTTCTGGCGCCGTTGCCGGGGAGGTGAGTGCTTGAAGGTATATCTTTAGATCTTGCAGTTGAATCTTTTAGTTTCTTGTTTTATCACTAGTTTGGTTTATAAAAATAAAACTACAAAAAAAATGGAATTGAGGTGGTCTCATATTATTCATCTTTATCATGTCTTTCGTGAAAATGATGGAAATGAAAATTGTGCTCAATTGATAGAAGAAGAATTCAATAAAATGTTTGGCATAAATGATGAGCATGATTGCAATGTTGTTGGTATGAATTCTTTGAATATCCATGATGCTAACGATATGCAAAGCCATAAGCTTGGGGATGCTGTATTTGATGAAGATGATATTTTTAGTCCCCCAAGTTTTGATGAGAAAATCTATTATGATGATTGCATGCCTCCTATTTATGATGATTACATTGATGAAAGTGGATTTGGTGAGGTCATGACTTTATTTAGTGATGAATCCACTATTTTGGAAGAGGTTTCAATTGACTATGACAACAAAGTTGCTATCTATGATGATTATGGTGATGACGTGTATGCTATAAAGAATAATGATAACCATGAAACTTGTCATCATGATTTTAATTTTCAATCCCATGATAGTTATTTTGTTGAGTTTGCTCCCACTACTATTCATGAGAATAAATTTGCTTATGTGGAGAGTAATAAAATTTCTATGCTTGTGGATCATGAAAAGAATTCTTTATGTGATAGTTATATTGTTGAATTCATTCATGATGCTACTGAAAATTATTATGAGAGGGGAACATATGCTTTTACATATTGCAATAATATCAAATTTCTTCTCTTTATGGTGAATGTTTTGAAGTTGCACTTGTTTTGCCTTCCTATGCTAGTTGATTCTTGTTCCCATAACTTGTTTGCTCACAAAATACCTATGCATAGGAAGTGGGTTAGGCTTAAGTTTGCTTGCCATGTGATTCATGATGCTCTTTTTCATGTTTCAATTCTTTACTTTTATGCGGGCATCATTGAAATCATCATGCCTAGCTAAAACGCATTAAAGAAAAGCGCTTGTTGGGAGACAACCCAACACTTTTACCTACTGTTTTTGTGTGTTCACATGGTTAGGCTACTGTAGTGATCTTGTTTTATAGCTTTTGTTTCAATAAAGTGCCAAATAAAGCCTTTGGGATAGTGTAGATGATAGTTGACTTGATTCTGTGCAAAAACAGAAACTTTTGTGCCCAGTAACAGAATTGTTTAAATTCACTGGAACGTATAAAAACTCTGAATTTTTTACATTTGATGGTTATACAAATTTCCTACGTTTTCCTAAATTTTCAGTATTTTTGGAGTTACATTAGTATGATATTAATTCATATCTTTACGTACTCTTCTGTTTTTGACAGATTCTGTTTTCAATGCATAGTTTGCTTGTTTTATGGTTACTATGGCTTATGTTGCTTAATATAAATTGTGGAAATTGCAGAGTACAGTAGGAATAGCGTGAGAACAATTATGAATCTTATCTTGACAGTACCAAAGTGAATGATTTGTCTTTATCATACTAACTCATCTCACGAAGTTCCGTTAAGTTTTCTGTGATTAAAGTTTTCAAGTTTTGGGTGAGATATCGATATGAGAAGAATAAGGAGTGACAAGACCCTAATCTGGGGGATGCCCAAGGCACCCCCAAGGCAATATTCAAGGAAGATCCAAGCAACTAAGCTTTGGGATGCCCCGGAAGGCATCCCCTCTTTCGTCTCCAACATTGTCGGTGACCTCACCTGGAGCTATATTTTCATTCGTCACATGATATGAGTTTTGCTTGGAGGGTCATTTTCCTTTTTTAGGATTTTCTTGCTGTTATTTATAATAATGTTTTGCATCTCTTACTTCAATAAAAGTGGCAACTATAGCCTTTGCCATGCTTATTTTGCAAGTATATGAGTTGCTGTTTCAAAACAGAAAGTTTGTCTCTGTTACAAAAATTCTCCAGGAAAGTCAGAATGTGATAAAATGTTGAAATTCTTTGCAAAATAAGCTATGATAAATTTTCTACAGTTATGTAGTTTTTCAGAAATTTTGGAGTTAGGTAAGTAGGATGAATATTGCACTCTTTACAGACTGTTCTGTTTAGACAGATTGCTGTTATGTTTGCATTGTTTGCATATGTTTGCTTGTTTAATGATTCTATTTGATGATAGGAGTATTAAATATGCAGATGCATTTAGTATGCAATGTTGAATAATAATTTTAGTGATTTGCTACAGTAGAGAATGATAAGGTTTTTGCATTGATTTATACTAACTTATCTCACGAGTTCTTGTTGAGTTTTGTGTGGATGAAGTTTTTAAGATTTAGGGAAACCGTGATATAAAAGGAATTAAGGAGACACAAAGGCTCAAGCTTGGGGATGCCCAAGGCATCCCAAGTTAATAATCCAAGAAGTCTCCAGCATCTAAGCTTGGGGATGCCCCGGTAGGCATCTCACCTTTCTTCATGAACAACTATCGGTTAGTATCGGCTGAGCCTAAGTTTTTGCTTCTTCACATGAATTGTGTTTTTCTTAGAATCTCATTTTATTTTGTTTTGCTTGCTGTTTTAATAAAATACTTAGATCTGAAAGTTTTTTTTTAAATAAGAGAGAGTCGTCAATTAGTTACCCCTTTACTTAACTACTTGCTTGACCTTCACTTATATCATTTTGGAGTAGCTTGTCATTTACTCTTGTGCTTCACTTATATCGTATGAGTAAATTGTTGAATGAATTGAATATCATGAAGTTGAAATTATATCATGCCTAGTGGTAGCTTCACATTGGGTTTAGAAAGTGAAATCTTTTGAAGCTTGACAATCACAATATTGGTCATACAAGCAATTTCATGAATGATTAGTATAAGGAAGAGAACTTTCACATACAAATATATTATCTTGGACATCTTCTATGATTGTGAATACCCATTAATTATTTTCAAACTTGAGCAAATTAGTTGAAGTTGGACAAGGAAGACAACGTAATGAGTTATGGTTGTGTATATTTGCATAGAAGTTATATTGTTATGGATCCTCCAACATGTTGTGTTTGCGTAGGATCTTTTGCTAGCCAAAAATTCGTACTAAGTAGAGATAATACTTGTGCATCCAAAACCCCTTAAACCCAGTTTCTTGCCATGAGTGTCCACCATACCTACCTATGGATTGAATAAGATCCATCAAGTAAGTTGTCATCGGTGCATAAAGCAATAAAAATTGCTCCTAAATATGTTTGATCTTTTATTGTAAGGGAAAATTGAGCGTTGTACGAACTTGTGATGGCAAAGTAATAAAAGCGACGGACTGCATAATAAAGGTTGCTATCATAAGGGGCAATATAACGTGACGTTCCTTTGCATTAAGAGCTTGGGCATCCAAATAAAAATCGCATGACAACCTCTGCTTCCCTCTGCAAGGGCCTATCTTTTACTTTTCAGTATTTACTTTTATGCAAAGAGTCAATAGTATGAAATCTCATTTCAACCTCAACTATTCTCTAGTTGGCAAGCATCATGTTGTGGGGAAAGATCTAGGCAGATATGACCAGTCAAATATATTTGATCATGATTTATTATTGTTGACAATTATCTCTATGATAAATGAGTTGGGAGGCGAAATATTAAGCCCCTATCTTTCTCTGTGTTCGATGGATGCCATTTGTTCTAAGAATATGCTTTGAGTACTAGCAATCATGGAAGACTATATGATGATTGAGTATGTGGAGCTCTTACTTAGATTTTGTTGAATAAGTTGAATTGCAATTGTTTGATGACTAAGAACATAGGTTGTTGAGTTTCAAGAGAATTTCTTGTTTGAACCTTAACATGTGAATTGGTTGCTACTTTGACATGAGAAGTTTTATGAGAAAGAATTTCTGTTATGATGCTAGGAAAAGTGATTGAAATTATCATTGATCAAACTTGTGCACTTTGCTAGCATTCACAATTCAAAAATTATTTCTTTTATCATTTACCTACTCGAGGACGAGTAGGAATTAAGCTTGGGGATGCTGATACGTCTCCAACATATCTATAATTTATGAAGTATTCATGCCATTATATTATCATTCTTGGATGTTTTACAATCATTTTATAGCAACTTTATATCATTTTTTGGGACTAACCCATTGACATAGTGCCCAGTGCCAGTTGCTGTTTTTTGCTTGTTTTTTACATCGCAGAAAATCAATACCAAACGGAGTCCAAATGCAGCGAAACTTTTTGGAGATTTTTTCTGGACCAGAAGACACCCGATGGGCCAAAGAAGTACCAGAGGGGAGCTTCGAGGAGAGCACAACCCACTAGGGCGCGCCTGGGGGACCAGGCGCGCCCAGGTGGGTTGTGCCCACCTCGGTGGCCTCCCGCACCGCCTCTTCGCCCTATAAATTCCCAAATATTCGAAAAACCCTCGGGTTAACCCTAGATTAGAAGTTCCGCTGCCGCAAGCCTTTGTAGACACGAAAAACCAATCTAGACCCCATTACGGCACCTTGCCGGAGGGGGAAATCATCACCGGTGGCCATCTTCATCATCCCGGCGGCCACCATGATGAGGAGGGAGTAGTCCACCCTCAGGGCTAAGGGTTTGTACCAGTAGCTATGTGTTTAATCTCTCTCTCTCTCGTGTTATTGAGATGGCACGATCTTGATGTATGGCGGGCTTTGTTAATATAGTTAGATCATATGGTGTTTTCCCCTCTCTATCTTGTTGTGATGAATTGAGTTTTCCCTTTGAGATTTCATTTTATCGGATTGAATACTTTTATGGATTTGAGAGCACTTGATGTATGTCTTGCTATGAATACCCGTGGTGACAATGGGGTATCATATTGATTCACTTGAGATATGTTTTGGCACTCAACTCGCGGATTCCCGAGGTGACATTGGGGTAATCTATGCATAGGGGTTGATGCACGTTCTCGTCTTTTGTTTCTCCGATAGAAATCTTGGGGCACTCTTTGAGGTTCTTTGTGTTGGATTGAGTATTATGAATCTGAATTTGCTTTGGTGTTATTTTAGTACGAACTCTTGATAGATCGATCGGAAAGAATAACTTGGTGTTATTTTAGTACGAACTCTCGATAGATCGATCGGAAAGAATAACTTGGTGTTATTTTAGTACGAACTCTTGGATAGATCGATCGGAAAGAATAGCTACAAACAATTTCTTCTTATGTTCTCCGCTAGATAGGAACTTTGGAGTGATTCTTCATCTCACTTTGAGGGATGGTTATATGATCCAATTAGATTAGCATTATTGAGAGATTGCACTAGTGAAAGTACATACCCTAGGCCTTGTTTTCAAGCATTGCAATACCGTTTCTGCTCCGTTTTACCAATTGCTACCTTGCTGTTTTTTTTTATTTTTAGATTACAAAAATATATTTCTACCATCCATATTACACTTTTATCACCATCTCTTCGCCGAACTAGTGCACCTATACAATTTTCCATTGTATTGGGTGTGTTGGGGACACAAGAGACTTTTTATTATTTGGCTGCAAGGTTGTTTGAGAGAGACCATCTTCATCCTACGCCTCCCACGGATTGATAAATCTTAGGTCATCCACTTGAGGGAAAATTGCTACTGTCCTACAAAACTCTACGCTTGGAGGCCCAACACGAGTCTACAAGAACAAGTTGTGTAGTAGACATCAAAGAATATGGTGCTACTTTGAAGCACAAGTGTGGAAAAAGGATAGTAACATTGTCCTTTCTCTCTTTTTCTCTCATTTTTTTTTGTTTTTTTTTGTTTGGTCTCTTTGGCCTCTTTTTTTTTTATTTTGGGCTCTTTGGCATCTTATTATTATTAATTTTTGAGTTCGGAGTCTCATCCCAACTTGTGAGGGAATCATAGCTAGCTTCCATCATGCTTTCCTCACATGGGACAATGCTCTAATAATGATGATCATCACACTTTTATTTACTTACAACTCGATACTAGAACAAAATATGACTCTATATGAATTCCTCCGACAGTGTACCGGTATGTGCAATGATCAAGAATGACATGTATAAAAAATATGAACGGTGGCCAAGCCACAAATACTATGCCAAGTACATGATCATGTAAAGCAATATGACAATGATGGTATGTGTCATAATAAACGGAATGGTGGAAGTTGCATGACAATATATCTCGGAATGGCTATGGAAATGCCATAATAGGTAGGTATGGTGGCTATTTTGAGGAAGGGTATATGGTGGGTTTAATGCACCGGCGAAAGTTGCGCGGTACTAGAGAGGCTAGCAATGGTGGAAGGATGAGAGTGCGTATAATCCATGGACTCAACATTAACCATAAAGAACTCACATACTTATTGCAAAAAATTATTAGCCATCAAAGCAAAGTACTAATACGCATGCTCCTAGGGGGGTAGATTGGTAGGAAAAGACCATCGCTCGTCCCCGACCGCCACTCGTAATGAAGACAATCAAAAAATAAATCATGCTCCGACTTCATCACATAACGGTTCACCATACGTGCATGCTTCGGGAATCACCAACTTTAACACAAGTATTTCTACCAATCCACAATTACTCACTAGCATGACTCTAATATCACCATCTTTATATCTCAAAACAAATGCAAGGAATCAAACTTCTCATATTATTCAATGCTCTTTACATGAAAGTTTTTATTATATCCCTCTTGGATGCCCATCATATTAGGACTAAATTCATAACCTAAGCAAATTACCATGCTGTTTAAAGACTCTCAAAATAATATAAGTGAAGAATGAGAGTTAATCAATTTCTATAAAATAAAACCACCGCCGTGCTCAAAAAAGATATAAGTGAAGCACTAGAGCAAATGACAAACTACTCCAAAAAGATATAATTGAAGATCAATGAGTAGTCAAATAATTAAGTAGCTATGTGAAGACTCTCTCTCTCATAATTTTTTTTAAGATCTAAGTATTTTATTAAAAAATCAAGCAAAACAAAATAAAATGACATTCTAAAAAGAGCACATATCATGTGAAGAAGAAAAAACTTAGGCTCAACCAAAACTGACCGATCATTGTTGAAGAAGAAAGGTGGGATGCCAACCGGGGCATCCCCAATTTTAGATGCTTGAGACTTCTTGAAATATTAACTAGGGATGCCTTGGGCATCCCCAAGCTTGAGCTTTTGTGTCTCCTTAATTCCTTTTATATCACGGTTTCCCTAAATCTTAAAAACTTCATCCACACAAAACTCAACAAGAACTCGTGAGATAAGTTAGTATAAATCAAATTCAAAACCTTATCATTTTCTACTGTAGAAAATCACTAAAATTATAATTTGACATTGCATACTAAATTCCTCTGCATATTTAATACTCCTATCCTCAAATAGAATCATTAAACAAGCAAACATACGCAAACAATGCAAACATAACAGCAATCTGTCTAAACAGGACCGTCTATAAAGTATGCAATTATACTAATACTTTTCTACCTTGAAAATTTCTAAAAAATTACTACACTGTAGAAAATTTGTTATTTCTCAGAGTGTAAAAATTTCAGAATTTTATCTGGTTCTGACTTTCCAGAAGAATTCAGACAATTATAGAAAACTTTCTGTTTTCAAAACAGCAACATATAGACTTGCAAAATAAGCATGGTAAAGGCATACTTGATCTTTTATTGAAATAAAAGAGGCAAAACATTACTCTAAATGACAGCGAGCAAATCCTAATAAAATAAAATGATGCTTCAAGCAAAAATCATATCATGTGATGAATAAAAATATAGCTCCAAGTGAGGTTACCGATAATGTTGAAGACGAAAGAGCGGATGCCTTCCGGGGCATCCCCAAGCTTAGTTGCCTGTATCTTCCTTGAATATTTTCTTGGGGTGCCTTGGGCATCCCCAATCTTAGGGTCTTTTCTCTCCTTATTCTCTTCATATCGATATCTCACCCAAAACTTAAAAAGTTCAATCACACAAAACTTAACGGAACTTCGTGAGATGGGTTAGCATAGTAAAACAAATCATTCACTTAGGTACTGTCAAAGACAAGATTCGTAATTATTTCCACATAATTCCTACTGTACTATATAATTTCCACAATTTATATTAAGCAATATAAGCCATAGAAACTAGAAAAGAAGCAAACTATGCATCGAAAACAGAATGTGTCAAAAACAGAACAGTCTGTAAAGATCTGAATTATGCTCATAGTTTTGTTACTCCAAACATTCTGGAAAATTATTAAAACGTAGAAAATTTGTATATCAATCCTCTGTAAAAAAAACTCATAGTTTTACATGATCCAGTGATCTTTAACAATTCTGTTACTGGACGCAAAAGTTTCTGTTTTTGCACAGAATCAAATCAACTATCAACCACACTATCCCAAAGGCTTCACTTGGCACTTTATTGAAACAAAAGCTATAAAACATGATTACTACAGTAGCTTAATCATATGAACACACAAAAACAGTAGGGGCAAATATTGGGTTGTCTCCCAACAAGTGCTTTTCTTTAATGCCTTTTTAGCTAGGCATGATGATTTCAATGATGCTCACATAAAAGATAAGAATTGAAACATAATGGGAGCATCATGAAGCATATTACTAGAACATTTAAGTCTAACCCACTTCCTATGCATAGGGATTTTGTGAGCAAACAATTTATGGGAACAAGAATCAACTAGCATAGGAAGGCAAAACAAGCATGACCTCAAAACTTTCAGCACATAGAGAGGAAACTTGATATTATTGAGATATGTAAAAGCATATGTTCCTCTCTCATAATAATTTTCAGTAGCATCATGAATGAATTAAACAATATAGCTATCACATAAAGCATTCTTCTCATGATCCACAAGCATAGAAATTTTATTACTTTCCACATAAGCAAATTTCTTCTCATTCATAATACTGGGAGCAAACTCAACAAAATAACTATCATGTGAGGCATAATCCAATTGAAAATTAAAATCATGATGACAAGTTTCATGGTTATCATTATTCTTTATAGCATATATGTCATCACAATAATCATCATAGGTAGCAACTTTGTTCTCGTAATCAATTGGAACCTCTTCCAAAATAGTGGATTCATCACTAAATAAAGTCATGACCTCTCCAAATCCACTTTATCAATATTGTGAAAAGATTCAACACCCTCCAAAATAATGGGACCATTATTACCTAGAGCTGACACTCTTCCAAACCCACTTTCATCAATATAATCATCATAAATAGGAGGCATGATATCATCATAATAAACATTCTCATCAAAACTTGGGGGACTAAAAATATCATCTTCATCAAACATGGCATCCCCAAGCTTATGTGTTGGGGATATAACTATTGAGTATAAACCGCCCAGGAGGGGCCGGGTTATGCTCATAGTGATTTACCTGTATTGAAGCCCATGAAGACATAGAAGATGGCGACTTACGAAGGAGACTTAATAAGAAGGCCCAAAGCCCAAAGGCGAGTTAGGGCCCATAGATGTAAACCGCCATAAGTATATGACTTGTATTGTAAGATAAGAAAGAGTGGATACCGAGCCGGACACGTTTATGAGCCGGCCGGGATATGTGAACCGCCGGGCGTCAACCTACCTATATAAAGGGACGACCCGGCGGCGGTTTAGGGACAGGTAACAAACAATCGGGAACTAGGTCAAGCGTATTCGCTCCCTGGTAATCGAAACCCTAGCAATACAACACAAAGCAGGAGTAGGCTTTTACCTCATTGAGAGGGGCCGAACCTGGGTAAACTCTCTGTGTCCTTTGTCCCGTTTAACCCCTTCAAGTTAACCTAGTTGCGATGGCTCCACGACTAAGTCCTTCCGCTAGGACATCTGCCGTGTCAAGTCCGTGACAGTTGGCGCCCATCGTGGGGCCAGCGCACGGTGGTTTCGAGTTCTTGAAGGGCAACTTCGAAGGGATCAAGGGATACGCTGTGGGCCGGATGACCAAGAGTCGTCGTGGCAAGCTCTACATCGACGACGAAGGCTGGGGCCCCGAGGCCGGCTCAATTGAGTATGGATACCGGGTCCCCTTCGGTGGAATTCATGTCTTCATTGGCAAGATCGACGAACCGGGCCCTGAGCCGGACACCTGCACCGACATCATCGAGACGGCTCAGCGTGCAAAACCCGCCCGAGTTCAGCCCGCCATGAGTCGTGCCTTCGTGGGATTCATTAATGGTGCGGGATCTGAGGATAAATCGGTATTTGACGGTGAGACAGTTGTCTATTCTGATGGCGAGTCATCCACCGGTGAAACCGAGTCATTGTACCAACTGCAAGACGGTCGGCTTGGGGGCTGTTCCGATGGCGATAGTATTCCGAACCCCTACGAGCCGCCGAACCGGGTTGCAATCTTCATGGCCGGTACGCAGCCAGTGCAGCACTCTTCAACTGCAGCGGCATTGATTTCCGGGTCAGCAGCGGCGACGACAGCTGGGGCAGGAGGCCCTGCGCGCCCGCCGGCTCAAGTCTTGTCCGGGTTACTAGACGCCTTGGCAACACTGCTGACGACGGAGGTTAACCCGGGTAATCAAGGTCAGCATAACGCGGAAGCCGTGAAATTGCGAGATCAGATAGCTCAAGCTAAGGAAGACCTGGCAGCTGAGGATGCCAGGATGGCTGCGGAGCGGGTTACGTTGGATGCATAGGCGCAGCGGATTCAGTCGGAGTCTTACCGGCTCATGCTAGATCAGAATGCTTCAAACGAAGTCATGAGGAGGAGGCATCAGTCTCGCGTGCCACCGGTTTACGAGGCGAGGAACCTCTTTAACACGCCCGGAGCAGGAACCAGTAACCCGCCAGTGGCGGACCGGGTTGAAATGCCTGGGATGGGAGCGCCGGTTCAGCCGCACACCACGGATCCGCCTCGTCAGAACAATATCCTGCCGCAACACATGCCAACACCACCGGGTCATTACTCTAACCCTTTGGATAACATGATCACTGCGGCGTCACGATTGGCGGCTATCCTGGTTGAAGGCGAGTCTCCAACGGCGGTTGAGATGCGGATTAGAGATCTCCTTCAGACAGCATTGGTTTAGCAGCAGGCTTATTCTTACAGTCGAAGCCGGATTCATTTCACCCCTCGCCCAAGTCGGAGTTACAGTAGGCATATTGATGAACCAGCTGTGTCAAGCAGTGGGCGGAACCATAACCAGCCTCGTGGGCATAACCCGGCGGGCGGTGGTGCTGATGCTCAGAGCGTGGTGGATCAAGGTAGAGCGCGTCGAGAGGCCGAGCTGGCGGCGCAATATGCGGGCCGTCAACCTTCTCCGATTCGTCCGACAACTTCGGTGGAGCCAGGTGTAACCTTTAGGAATTTGGGTGTACCATGTTTAGTGCCGGCCATACGTAATGAGTGTCTGACCAAGGATTTTAAGGGTCCTCGCAAGGTGCCTAACTATACAGCCGATTTACCTCCTGAAGCATGGATCGAGAGTTATGAGATGGCCATGGAATTGCTAGACGTTAGCGATGCGGCATGTGCTAAATATTTTCCCCTGATGTTGGATGGAACGGCTCGCACTTGGTTGAAGGGGCTCCCTGCCAACTTCATTGGGTCATGGGCCGAGTTAAAGGCCCGGTTTATCCAGAATTTCAAAGATACGTGCAAGCAGCCGATGTCAATTGTGGATCTCGATGCCTATGTCCAAGAAGAGGGTGAGTCCACAACCCATTGGGTGCGCCGGGTTTCGACCATCTTACATTCATCGGATCGCATCAATGCCGGTTCAGCGGTCATAATGTTGGAGAAGAATTGCCGGTTCACGCCTCTTAAGCAAAAGTTGGGTCGGCTCAAGCGCCACTGCAATGACATGGGAGAGCTGATGGCGGCTCTGGTTAAGTATGCTGACTCTGATGGTACCAAGGACCCCGAGTCTGATGATGACAAGCCGGGAAAGGGAAAGAAGGGCAGCAACACCAGAGGACAGCAGCATAATCCGGCGAATCAGGGAGGTAATGGTAAGCGCAAAGCTGATAATAGTTTGGACTTTGTGGCTAACACCAACGCACAGAATAATGGCCAGCGTCGTAAAGGTAAACCGCCCCCACGGGCCGGAGGGTCAGGCTTTAATCTTGAGCAGATGCTAAATCAGCCCTGCCCAAGGCATGGGACGCGAGAAAGACCGTCTGGCCACCTCTGGAAGGATTGCTACATCATGAAAGAGTATAAAAATTCCAATCTTTTTCAAGACAATCATGGACCGGGTGGTGGTTCAGGGTCTGGTTATCATGGGCCGGGTTACGGCGGTGGCGGTTCTAGTTCTGGATTCCAAGGTAATCAGGGCAATCAAGGCAATCAGGGTGGCTACCATCAACAGTCAGGTCAGGGGAATCAGCAGCAGCAATCTGGGTATCAGAGTAACCCAAAGCAGTTGAATAGTAGGCAGTACCACGTCTTCACCACAAATTCATGCAAACGGGATCAGAAGCTTCATAAAAGGTCAGTGAACGCCGTTGAACCGGCGGTTCCCCGTTACTTGCGCTGGTCTGAGCAGCCCATCGTGTGGAGTCGGGAAGATCACCCGCCCCGGGTTGATAATCCGGGTCACCTAGCATTGGTGGTTGCACCCCAGGTTGGAGGGTATAAGTTTACCAAGGTACTCATGGATGGAGGGAGCAACATCAATATCCTTTATTACGAAACTTTCCGTCGCATGGGGTTGACAGATAAAAATCTTAAACCGTCGAATACAGTTTTCCATGGTGTGGTGCCTGGTAAGTCGGCGTACCCTGTTGGTAAGATAGCTCTGGAAGTTGCCTTTGGAGATGATCATGATTCTAGGTCGGAGACATTGACCTTTGAAGTAGTCAAGATTCACAGCCCGTATCACGCTCTGTTTGGGCGGCCGGCTTATGCCAAGTTCATGGCGCGGCCCTGTTATGTTTATCTGCAGCTCAAGATGCCGGGTTACAAGGGGACCATCACAGTACATGGGAGCCGGAAGATAGCCTTGGAATGTGAAGAAGGTGATGCGGCTTATGCTGAGTCGGTTTGTGCAACGGAGGAGTTAAAATTTTACAAGGACAATGTTGATCCGGCAGATATGACGTCTTTGAAAAAGCCAACTACAGAGCATGATCCGGTTTTGAAGTTTAAATCGGCAGATGACACTAAGATGGTTGATTTTGTTCCTGGCGATTCATCCAAGCAGTTCAGCATCAGTGCTAATATGGATCCGAAATAGGAAAGAGCGCTCATCGAGTTCATCCGTGAGAACCGGGACATCTTTGCATGGAAACCTTCTGACATGCCAGTTGTACCGAGGGAACTCGCTGAGCACACTCTCAATATCGATCCCAAGTTTAAACCGGTGAAGCAGTTTCTTCATCGTTTCAATGAAGAAAGGCGTAAGGCCATTGGTGAGGAGGTAGCCCGGCTCTTGGCGGCTGGGTTTATTGTTGAAGTTTTTCATCCTGAGTGGTTGGCTAACCCGGTGCTGGTACTTAAGAAGAACGGCACTTGGCGCATGTGTGTGGACTACACGGATTTAAACAAGGCTTGTCCTGCTGATCCTTTTGCTCTCCCTCGTATTGATCAGATTATTGATGCTACGGCGGGTTGTGAGCGTTTGAGTTTTTTGGATGCTTATTCTGGTTATCATTAGATCAAGATGGCAGTTAAGGACCAGGAGAAGACAGCTTTCATAACTCCCTTTGGAGCCTTCTGCTATGTGTCTATGCCTTTTGGGCTCAAGAGTGCCCAGGTGACTTACCAGCGATGTGTGCAGAATTGTCTTCATAATCAGATTGGACGCAATGTTCATGCTTATGTGGATGATATTGTGGTGAAATCCAGAAAGAAGGAGACGTTGATAGACGACTTGAAGGAAACCTTTGATAATCTCCGAGTTTATAAGATGATGCTTAATCCGGCCAAGTGTGTTTTTGGTGTGCCGGCGGGCAAGCTTTTGGGCTTTCTGGTGTCTAACAGGGGCATTGAAGCTAATCCGGAGAAGATCAAAGCCATTACTTCTCTGGCTAAACCGGCGTGTATCAATGATGTTCAGCATCTGGCGGGTCGTATTGCGGCACTAAGCCGGTTCATAAGCCGCCTCGGTGAGAAGGCCATCCCTTTGTATCAGATGATGAAAAAGACAAATGATTTCGTCTGGAGTGACGCTGCTAATGAGGCATTTGAGGCGATTAAGAAGCAGCTGGCTGAGCCACCGGTCCTAGCTGTGCCCGTTGATAAGGAGCCACTGTTGTTATATGTGGCTGCTAATAGCCGGGCTGTCAGTGTGGCTATTGTGGTTGAAAGGAAAGAGGCGGGTAAGGAATATCCGGTTCAACGGCCGGTTTATTATATCAGCGAAGTGCTTATTGAGTCCAAGCAGAGATACCCACATTGGCAGAAGCTTTTATATGGGGTTTTCATGGCAAGCCGGAAGCTTAAGCAATATTTTCAGGGTCACCCCATTATTGTGGTTAGCTCTGCTCCTTTAGGAGATATCATCCAAAACAGGGAGGCAACATGCCGGGTTGCCAAATGGGCCATTGAACTTGGGCCTCATGGTTTGAAGTATATGCCTCGCACGGCCATCAAATCTCAAGCACTGGTGGATTTCATCAATGACTGGACAGAGCTGCAGATGCCTGAGGAAAAACCAGATAACACGTATTGGACTATTCACTTTGATGGGTCCAGGCAATTGGAGGGCTCGGGGGCTGGAGTTGTGCTAGCTTCCCCTCGAGGTGATAAATTTTGTTATGTTCTCCGTTTGATGTTCCCTTGCACTAACAATGCAGCTGAATATGAGGCCTTGCTCCACGGTCTTCGAATGGCTAAGGAGATGAACTTAAGCTGGGTAAGGTGCTTTGGTGACTCAGATTTGGTGGCTCAACAAGTCTCTGGTACTTGGGATTCTAAGGATCCCCTCATGGCGGCTTATCGACGAGAGGTGGATATTATTGCTGGTCACTTCAAGGGTTATCAAGTTGAGCATGTTGATCGGAGGAAAAATGAAGCGGCGGATGCATTAAGCCGGTTGGGTTCTCAACGTAAACCGGTGCCACCTAATGTCTTTCTTGACGTTTTGCATAACCCGTCGGTCAAGTTACCTACAGAGGAGGATTTGGCTATTCCTGACCCGGAAGCTCAGTTGTTGGCGGCTCTTCATGTTATTCCTGATTGGACAGTTCCATATTTGGCATACTTGACCCGGGGCGAGTTACCTGAGGATGAAACCTTGGCCAGGAAAATAACCCGGCGGTCCAAGTCAATGACAATTGTCAATGGAGAGCTGCACCATTGCAGTGTTACTGGAGCGTTTCAGCGTTGTGTTTCTCCTGAAGAAGGCTGTGAGATTCTGCGTGAGATCCATGAAGGAGATTGTGGTCATCACGCCGGCTCTAAATCTCTTGTAGCCAAGGCTTTTCGTCACGGTTTTTATTGGCTGACGGCTCATGCTGATGCTGAGGACTTGGTAAAAAAATGTGACGGTTGTCAGAAGTTTTCATGTCGAGCTCATGTTCCGGCTTAGGAATTGAGAATGATTCCAATCACATGGCCATTTGCAGTTTGGGGGCTTGATATGGTTGGACCTTTTAAGAAGTCCAAGGATAAGAAGACCCACCTCTTGGTGGCGGTTGATAAATTCACTAAGTGGGTAGAGGCAGAGCCAGTCAGTAAGTGTGATGCAGCAACGGCGGTTCAATTCATGAATAAGGTGATCTTCCATTTTGGCTTTCCACACAGCATTGTAACAGACAATGGCACTAATCTCTCCAAGGGTGCTATGAAAGAATTTTGTCAACGTGAGCATATCCGGCTTGATGTATCGTCGGTGGCTCACCCCCAATCTAATGGTCAAGCTGAGAGAGCCAATCAAGAGATCCTGAGAGGCATCAAGCCCCGACTTATGGTTCCCTTACAGAGGACGCCGGGTTGTTGGGTAGAGGAGTTACCCTCGGTGCTATGGAGCATCAACACAACGCCCAACAGATCTACGGGTTACACTCCTTTTTTCATGGTTTATGGAGCAGAGGCGGTTCTCCCTATTGACATCCGTCACGACTCACCCCGTGTGGTGGCTTACGTTGAAGCTGATAATGAAAAGGCACGTCAGGATGCACTTGACCTGTTAGACGAGGCGCGTGATCTCGCAGCGGCTCGTTCGGCGATTTACCAGCAAGATCTATGTCGTTATCACAGCCGCCGGGTCAAGACCAGAACCTTTCAAGAAGGTGACTTAGTGCTCCGGCTTATCCAGGATCAGACTGATATGCACAAGTTATCCCCACCTTGGGAAGGACCCTTTGTGGTCAGCAAGAATCTGAACAACGGGTCATACTACCTTATTGATGTTCGAGACCACAAGGACTCACGCACGTCGGAGGAAGAGACCCGCCGGCCGTGGAATATTGCTCATCTTCGGCCGTACTACACCTGAGCCATTGGCTCTTCTGATGTACCTATTTTTGACAATGTATATATGGTGATAAATATAATAAACCGGCACCCCTGCTAAAGCAGGGCCTCTGTCGTTTTTTCTTAATGAGTCTTTGGTTACTTGGGGGCTTCCGGCTTATGAGCGAAGTTATGATTACCCCTTGAACCGGCTTATAAGCCAATTGAAAAAAAAAACTTGGGTGCTTGCTACCCAGGTTAAAGGTACCAAAGAGAGTCTGTTGCAAAATCACAGCTCAAACATAGGTGCCCCTTGAGCACAACTCAAAAATATTACTTGGGGGCTCCTTGATTCTAAAGAACAAAGAGTTTGTATAACCCTTGTAATAGGCTTAAAAGCCAGGCTTGGAAGCCTGGTGTATTCACCTAAAACCCCGGGTTATCCTACCTTTTTAAGTAAGCCACTCCGCCCAGGTATTCCTGGAATGACCCGCCGAACATTTGACAAGTCAATCTTATACAGACCCTGAACTTGTCAAAGTTAAAATGACGATTGGTTATGTGAGGTCCATCTTATAAGGTTTGTATATAGGTTTAACTCAGTGGCTGTGCGGCCCGTGAAAGCACTCGATTTTCGGCTGGCAGCCCATGAAAAGCCTCGTTTTTTTGTTTTTTTTATTCCACAGTTTTTTGAGGTTTATTTGATGAGGCTTATAATGCTTTATGATCATCATACATCCGGTGTTTATTAACCCGGCCTGGCTTTTGACTATAAGTCACCAGTATGAGATAAGATAACATTCGGTGTTTATTAACCCGGCCTGGCTTTTGACTATAAGTCGCCAGTATGAGATAAGATAATATCCGGTGTTTATTAACCCGGCCTGGTTTTGTTCATAAGCCAAGCAATCTATGATAATTACCAGTGCTCAAAGTTTGGGTTCTCCCCTTACTACACCGGTTTGGTAAACCAACAGTGTGATCAAATATCACAGGTATGATATATTTCAAATTTGGTTATTCTTAAAGTCCAGCCTTGGGTATAAGCTATGTTAGTTTCCATGGTTTTATATTGGGCGTTATGACCCATCCAGCGGTAAACCGCCAGGACACCTTTAATCCTTTGCATGCAGGAGCAGATTCTACATTGTTAATATTATAAGCATAAGTGGCATATCTTAACATGGTGGATTAGCAGTGCCATGCAAAGTAAATATGCACGATGGCATAGCAGAACAAGAGTTTAAGCTAGCCTATTACAAGGCGTTTGGTGCCCAAAAGAATAATTGTTTTCACAAGTCTTAAAGGAAGCAGCTGCTAAACCGGCCCCCGGTTTACGAGTCCTGGCCTGGCTGACTTGAAGGTTGCGGATCGTCCAGCGCCGGTTCATCTTCCTCCTCTCTACCCAGTGGCTGGAAGTCAATGGTGGTCCAATCGATCCCAGTTAAGGCCTTGACAGCTTCATCACTTATAAGTGTGGAGGGGTTAACATCAGGGGCATAGGTATGCTTACGGATTGGAGGAATAAGATTTGGAGCATCATAAGTTGGCGCATTAACTCTCTTGTTGTTGGCATCATAAATCGACTGGTAATGTGAAAGATCGGTTTCTTCAGCCAATTTACTGGCCAATGGGCGCATTTCCCTCGTCAAGGCTCTGAGGTCGTTGTTATTAAACTCTGACCCGTCCTCCTTTATGCTCGGGTAGCCGTTTCCCACATCGGCCGGATCAAGATCAGATATCCAAGCTTTGGCCCGAGTCAGTGCAGTAAGAGCACCCGCCCTGGCAGCTGATTTCTTTAGCTCTTCAAACTGTGCAGGCATCATCGCCAGCCTTTCCAATGTCTCCTTGATCAAGGTTGGGGGCGGTTTATTATGGGAAGTTGTGCAGATAACCCGTTGTACGCCGGTATATAATTGCTCTATAAGTGTATAGGCGGCCTTCAGTTTTTGCCGCATATCTGAGCCAAGATGAGCAATGCGAGTTCCTGCATCATCACAAACATCGGTAAACCGGCAGTCTCTTACATAATACATGTTCAAAGCTTATGAAGAAGTTATTTACCAAATATGGCAGCGGTCATGGCATTTATTTGCTGTTTCAAGCCAGTCAGCTCTTCAGCTACCGGTTTAAGGGCAGCCTCAGCATCCTCAGCCCTCTTCAGCAGAGT
Organism: Thinopyrum elongatum; assembly: GCA_011799875.1. Lineage (NCBI taxonomy): Eukaryota > Viridiplantae > Streptophyta > Magnoliopsida > Poales > Poaceae > Thinopyrum > Thinopyrum elongatum. The sequence continues at coordinate 356,531,155 of CM022297.1, read as the reverse complement.
TGACTTTTCTGTATCCCAGCCTGCCCGCTCGTTTTTAAAGCTCTCCTTTAGTTTCTCCATTGCTGTTAAGGCACTGGTCAGTTCCTCCTTGGCTTTGTAGGTCTCGGCTTGTTGCGACTTGATATTTTCTTGAAGGTCGGCGATTTGAGATTCCTTCTTGTTAAGATCAGCCTGCAAGAGACATGTAATTAATTACATAGCAGTGCATATTCAAAGTCCCAAGCACATAACTAGTAATATACTTGGCACTTGGGGGCTAATGTCTATTGCGTCTTATCAAAAAAAATTACAAGTCCCAAGCACATAACAACTATCAGCTTGATGGTCAACCGGATTATAAAGGTCCTAAGTAAGAATTTTGAGCCTTACAGCATAATTAGTCTCAACTTAACATATTTGTTAAGTCGACCCTTGGGGGCTACACAGGCGAAATTGAAGATTTATTATTCTAAAGTCCCGGTTCATATTGACATTATAAACCGGCCCTTGCGGGCTAGTGGAGTTGATCTATATGGCTCTTGAAGGTTTGCATAACATTCTATTCTTTTATGTCCAGTAAACTTGGCGGCTAAGGGAAGAATATTTATGCAAAGTTAACAGCATTTACCTCATATCGCTCCTTCATCATGTTCAGTAAACCGGCTTCATAATCACGGCTTGTGTACAAACGGTTTAAAAACCCAGAATGAATATCTTGGGCGCTGAGGTGGGCATAGCTTTCCAAGTCCGCCTTCAACTTGCCCTTGTCAACAGCAGAAAATTCTTCTTTGGTACTATGTTTTGACAAAGCAGTGGGGTTGCCTGGGGCTGTATAACTGACACCAGTAACTACAACATCGTCAGCTTTATCATCAGCAGCCTTAGTTGGGCTTGGCGGTTTATCAGCATGACCCATCGGATCAATTTCCATCTGTTCAACAAAGGTTTCATGATCTTGCGATGGCGGATCATCAAGAATAGCTTCAGTATTTGGTTCAAATTGTTCCGGGTTCTTTTCGGGATCAGTTGGCATGCTGTCATCAGCCGGTTTATTCAATTTGGCCTTTTTACTGGGTCTGGCCTTGGCTCTGACAGAGACACAAATAACAGGTTAGTATAATGATCAAGCATAAGGTATAAGGGGTTAGCTAAAAATGCTCACCCAGGAACAGTTTTGAGGATTGGAATTTGTGTCCCTGTGGACTCGCCAGAAGATGAATGGGAAGTTCCCTGATAGTTTGAATCAGACGGATTAAGAGGTTGTCGGCAATAACCTGCCTTGGGATAAGATGTGTCAGAAATAGAAGAGACCTCTGGGCGGCGTTTACGAACTGGCGAGTTCGGTAAACCGGAAGAAGTGACCACATGGCCGCTATGCCGGGTTGTGCGGCGAGCTTCGTGTTGCTGCTTCTTCAAAAGAAAGTTTGGATCCAAGTAAGCTAGGGGGCAAGAAAATTTTACTTTCCGGCTTGCTTGTCGGGTTTTCTGTGTGGGTAGAGGTTCTGAACCGGATGAGAGAATAGTTACCTCTACGTCATTTACGCGGCTAGCATCTGCGTCGTCCTGATAAAAATGATCATCAATGAGATGTATGAAAAAAGAGCCAAGTGAATCAAGTTCTACCTCTGACTCCGGATTATCATCGTCAATGTTTAACTCGGAAGGCTCGGTGTTTTTCTTCTTAGCAGGCTTCTTGTTGACCTTGGTTTTGACACGAAGTGTTTTGGCCGGTTTATCCTGCGGTTTCTTCTTCCAGAACGGATCATCACCCTGTTTAAAGATTGAAAAAGATCATAAGGGATTATTAAGAATATGGATTAAAGCAGGAGTGGAGCAATTCTTACAGCTGGCGGTTTATTTGAAGCGCAGAAAGGACTAAGTCCTGTTTTGCTACAGTCGGTCACCGGTTCATCCAACATCTTCTTGACAGATTCAGTAATTTCAGCATCATTCAGCTGAATATCAGTGTGGCGTTGAGGGTCGTTCACATCCCCTGTGTACTCACACATTAAACCGGGGCGACGGCTTAAAGGCAAAATGCTCCAAGATACCCAGCAACGGACAAAATCAATGCCTATCAAACCGTTTGCCATAAAGGCTCTGAGCTTTGAAAGCTGTGGTGCATATTTGGACCGTTCCTTTGCATTGAGTCTTTGGGGGAATGGATGTGCATCGGTAAGCCGGTGAGCACGGTAACCCGGCAGAGGATTCTCGCCAGCTGAAGATGTATCTTGGCAATAGAACCAAGTTTGATTCAAATCTTTGGGATGGCTATGATGGCTAGCGTGAGGGAAGCTGACGTCTTTTCTCTTCTGAATTGAAACCCCGCCAAGTTCAGTATTGGGCCCATCCGTAAATTCAGTATGGCGGTTTAAATAGAAGAAATCTTTGAACAGGTCGACTGTGGGCTCTTCTTGCAGGTAGGCTTCACAAAACACTTGAAAATTGCAAATATTGGACACGGAGTTAGGCCCAATATCTTGAGGGTGGAGTTGGAAGAAATGAAGCACATCACGGAATTTTTTTGATCTGGGAGGGCTGAACCCTCGACTCAGATGATCAACAAAAACGATCACTTCCCCATCCTTGGGCTCAGGAGGATTTTCTGGACCGGGGGCTCTCCAGTGGATGTCTTCCTTTTTCGCTAAAGCGCCAGTTGCAACACACCCGTTCAGTTCTTCTTCTGTAACCTGGGATGGAACCCAGTTATAGGAATAAAAGGATTTGGCCATTTATACGATAACCTGGAAAAGATTTGTGCCGGTTTAAGGTTCATGGTTAACAGGCAGAAAGTGTTGAAGCATGCATAAATGTTAAACCGGACAGTGATGTTATTAAATTACAAAGACGAGCAATTGTCGGTTTAAGAGGGGACTAATGGTACCTGGCAGGTTATTATTTTCTGAGGTTAAACCGCCTACACGGATATTGAAAGTATAGATCTGAAGTTGGAAAATGGCTAAGTGGTGAAAAACAGGTTTCACAGATTGGTGTTATAATTTTGGATCTACAGCAGTTTAGATAATGAAGAAAAATTCTAACCTAAAGTAGCGGCAGCAGGACAGTTCACGTGCTCAGATGAGATCTCCTATGGAGGGGAGGCGTTCAGATATTAAAAATGAGTCCTAAACTGCTATCGCACAAGATTGGTACTATACTTAGATCAAAAACTACATGGTCTATGGAGGAACAAAGATGAACCGAGATGAACTCCGATGAACTCGTGGAAACCCTAATGGGATCTAGGGGAAAAGGAAGGAAGAGGACCTACCAGGGCTGTTGAGTAGCGGAGGCGCGCGGACGAACTCTGGTCGATTCAGGTTGATGCAGCGGCCGTTGTGGAGGCAGTGGCAAAGGTCGACGACGGCGGCGGAGCTCGGGCGCTGAGGTGATGCGAGGTGGAAGACAGAGATGATGAGGCAAGGGGGGAAAGTGAAAAGGACCCCTGGCCTTATTTATAAGGTGAATGGATAGATGGCATGTGCGGGAATCAAGGAGGCTGAGATTTGGGCCTCGTGCGATATTAATGCAAGATGACGTCATGGCGGGTTAACACAATGCTGTGAGCAGACGTCGTGGCGGGTTATAAATTTTCATAAGGACTGATGATGAAGGATTTTTTCTAAGTCAAGTATTGAAGATTGATATGAACAAGTTCACATCAACCTGGGGCCTAATGTTGGGGATATAACTATTGAGTATAAACCGCCCAGGAGGGGCCGGGTTATGCTCATAGTGATTTACCTGTATTGAATCCCATGAAGACATAGAAGATGGCGACTTACGAAGGAGACTTAATAAGAAGGCCCAAAGCCCAAAGGCGAGTTAGGGCCCATAGATGTAAATCGCCATAAGTATATGACTTGTATTGTAAGATAAGAAAGAGTGGATACCGAGCCGGACACGTTTATGAGCCGGCCGGGATATGTGAACCGCCGGGCGTCAACCTGTGTATATAAAGGGACGACCCGGCGGCGGTTTAGGGACAGGTAACAAACAATCGGGAACTAGGTCAAGCGTATTCGCTCCCTGGTAATCGAAACCCTAGCAATACAACACAAAGCAGGAGTAGGCTTTTACCTCATTGAGAGGGGCCGAACCTAGGTAAACTCTCTGTGTCCTTTGTCCCGTTTAACCCCTTCAAGTTAACCTAGTTGCGATGGCTCCACGACTAAGTCCTTCCGCTAGGACATCTGCCGTGTCAAGTCCACGACATTATGGTTTTGCATATCATTGGCATCATGGATATTCAAAGAATTCATACTAACAACATTGCAATCATGCTCATCATTCAAATATTTTATGTCAAACATTTTTTTGAATTCTTCTTCTAACACTTGAGCACAATTTTCCTTTCCATCATTTTCACGAAAGACATTAAAAAGATGAAGCATATAAGGCAACCTCAATTCCATTTTTTGTAGTTTTCTTTTATAGACTAAACTAGTGATAAAACAAGAAACTAAAAGATTCAATTGCAAGATCTAAAGATATACCTTCAAGCACTCACCTCCCCGGCAACGGCGCCAGAAAAGAGCTTGATGTCTACTACGCAACCTTCTTCTTGTAGACTCGTGTTGGGCCTCCAAGCGCAGAGTTTTGTAGGACAGTAGCAATTTTCCCTCAAGTGGATGACCTAAGCTTTATCAATCCGTGGGAGGTGTAGGATGAAGATGGTCTCTCTCAAACAACCCTGCAACCAAATAACAAAGAGTCTCTTGTGTCCCCAACACACCCAGTACAATGGTAAATTGTATAGGTGCACTAGTTCGGCGGAGAGATGGTGATACAAGTGTAATATGGATAGTAGATATAGGTTTTTGTAATCTGAAAATATGAAAACAGCAAGGTAACTAGTTACAAAAGTGAGCAAAAACGGTATTGCAATGCTTGGAAACAAGGCCTAGGGTTCATACTTTCACTAGTGCAAATTCTGTCAACAATGATAACATAATTGGATCATATAACAATCCCTCAACGTGCAACAAAGAATCACTCCAAAGTTTCTATCGGAGAACGCAGGACGAAAACGTGCATCAACCCCTATGCATAGATTACCCCAATGTCACCTCAGGAATCCGCGAGTTGAGTACCAAAACATACATCATGTGAATCAATAGAACATCCCATTGTCACCACAAATATCCCATCGCAAAACATACATCAAGTGTTCTCAAATCCAATACTCAATCCAACATAACGAAACCTCAAAGAGCAAGACTCAATTCATCACAAGAAGGTAGAGGGGATAGAAACACCATATGATCCAACTATAGTAACAATGCTCGCGGTAAATCAACATCGTGCCAAATCAAGAACACAAGAGAGAGAGAGAGATCAAACATATATCTACTGCTACATACCCTCAGCCCCGAGGGTGAACTACTCCCTCCTCATCATGGAGACCGCCGAGATGATGAAGATGGCCTCCGGTGATGATTTCTCCCTCCGGCAAGGTGCCGGAACGGGGTCCCGATTGGCTTTTCGTGGCTACAGAGGCTTGCGGCGGCGAAACTTCCTATCTAGGGTTCTTTTCGGAGGTTTGGGTATTTATAAGAATTTTTGGCGTCGGTCTCACATCAATGGGGTGCCCGACGGGCCCACAAGCCTGGAGCTAGCGCCCTGGGGGTAGGGCACAGCTAGGGGGCTTGTGGCCTCCTTGTCCATTTCCTGGCCCAGCTCTTGTGCTTCGGGGGTCTCTTTTGGTCCATAAAAAATCACCGTAAATTTTCAGCCCATTCCGAGAACTTTTATTTCTGCACAAAAAACGACACCACGGTAGTTCTGCTGAAAACAGTGTCAGTCCGGGTTAGTTCTAATCAAATCATACCAAAACCATATAAAATTGTTGTAAACATGGCATGAATACTTCATAAAGTATAGATACGTTGGAGACGTATCAGCAGGTAATCCACACCCGACCCCCATCCTCCTCCTCCTTCTACATCCCACATGCCCTGACCGCCGGCGTGACACCTTCCACCCAAATCACCGACCCCTACCCGAAATAAGCGCCGCCCTAAGCCATGGTGCACACAGTATAGCCAGGAGCTCAAGGAGCATTTGGAAGCGGAGAAGCAAATCGCGGCCGCACGCGCGGATGAGGTCGCGATCACTGCCATTCGTGCTGACCCCCAGATCTTGGAGGAGCACCTCGCCGTCGAGGCCACCGTCCATGCCTCGCGCCCCGACGCCGCGACACGGTTAGCTGCTTTAAACGATAGTTCATGGTGTTTCCTCGAGGCCACCATCGGTGCCTTCGATGAAGACCACGAGGTGTTTTCTCAGCGTGCCCGTGCTTACCTCAACTCGAGAGCCAGCAGGTTGGTGCCCGGAGCAGCTCAAGCAACTCACCACTACAAGGAGGGCACCCACAATGTGGAGCCCTCGCCCTCTTCCATGTCCAAGGAGACAATCATCATCGATATCTCCGACGATGAGGAGTCGCTTGTCTTATTAGCTCACTATAAGGACCTATGTTCAGTTAGCTAGCTATGTCGGTTAAGCATGCTCGGTTTACCCGTTGCATGTGCTGCTCCTGCCTTTACTTAGCAAATTATAGTGAATTATCCTATCTACTTTTTACCATGCAATCTGTTCCTCTAGGGTATATGTTCTATATGTCGGACAATGTGGTGCTCACTTATTAACTGTTTGGTTAATTTGTTGTCGTGTTCAGTTAACTGTTTGGTTCAATTCTGCAATGTGATGTTCAATTCTTCTGGGTGCAATTTTGTATTGTCTTCCATGTGCAAAATAAATCGAATTTGGTTGTATTTCCAAGTTGTCAAACATGCTTGGTTAGGTTAACTGTCTGATCTTCTAGTATGTTATATATTGTGCAATGTGGTGCTCAGTTAATGTTTGGTTCATTTGTTGTGGTGTTTAGTTAACTGTTTGGTTCAATTCTGCAATGCGATGTTCAATTGTTGTGGGTGCATTTTGTTATTGTCTACCATGTGAGAAATAAATCAAATTTGGATGTACTAAATACATGATAAACAAATACAATTGCTATATTTCCAAATTGTTAAGCATGCTTGGTTTAGTTAACTGTCTGATCTTCTATTAGGAGTATGTTATATTGTGCAATGTGGTGCTTAGTTAATGTTTGGTTCATTTGTTGTGGTGTTTAGTTAACTGCTTGGTTCTATTCTGCAATGCGATGTTCAATTGTTGTGGGTACAATTTTGTATTGTTATGCATGTGAGGAATAAATCGAATTTGGCTGCACTTAATACATGAGAAACATATACAATTGCTATATTTCCTAGTTCTTAATCATGCTTGGTTTAGATAAATGGATTTTCCATGTTGCTAGAATTATTCTGATGAATCTGCAACGTGTTTATTTTTCATCAGCATATTTTACTGATAGCATGCCAACCCTCACTTAACCTGATCACTAACTACCTTATATGTGTTGCAGGGAAACACTGAGGTTCACAATCGAGGTTTGCACATGCATGGTCCTTTGTCTAATAGCACATTATTGTGCAATTGCAGGAACCATTCTAATATTTAGATTTTTAATAATTTGGTCTTGCACATGTAGGTCCTGCTGTTAGAGGTTTTGACCCACTGTTCGACCCTTTTTGCATATGGGGAAATGAGTTGTCCATGAATATCAGTCAAGTCAAGAAACTTAGAAAGATTGTTAGGATAAAGAAATTAGCGACAAAAAACAACAAGATATTTGTCTGCACAATGAAGAAGATATCAGTTCACTACAGGATGGTTCTAACTATTATAACTTGTCTTTTTATTCCTTTGCGCCATTTCAAATCTAGAGAAGATATTTATGCATATCCTTGTTTTCAGTCCTTGCCAAAGCAGTTCACTAATGATTACCTCTCAAACCACCTGTATGGTCAGGAGGCGAGGAAGGTATTCATACAACACCCACGATTCAATATTGAAGTCTTCCTTAAGAGGGCGAAGGATGGACGGTCAATCATCCATAGGCACTGGCCTAAAGTTGCAAAGACCTTCAACATCAATGAAGGCTCAATATTCGCCTTCCGCTTCAGCAGTTTTCCAGATGAGATTCATCTGTCTATGTACCGTCTATGATGCTAATTTCGAAAGGTTATAGATGTTGCATGTCAAACTTGGTGCTGGTGCAGTTGTGTAATGGGGTAGCTTGTTATATGCCTATATGGTGTAACTGAGTGCTGAAGCTATATGATGTTGTACTCTGATGTATTTCAATTATGAAATACTGCTTCCTTAATATGAAAATGAAATATATTGTGTGCTTAATTTGAAATGTCAATTTGATTAATAAATGGATTATTAATAATAGGCCAATTAGCCTGCTAACTGCTGCTAATTGGGTTTTTCTGTTGCAAACGGTTATTGAGAAAACACCATGGGTGATGACCTCAGTCAACGCACACATTTTCTAGGAAGAAAACATGTTGGATCAATGAACAATCACACATGACTTCCTCTTGAAAACTGTTTGCGTTAGGCCACCCTGCGCAAATGTTTACCACATAAAAAGTGTGTGTGATGGACAACCTATGCCACACAGTTTCTTCTACGCACCTTGTGTGATGCATTCAATAACGCAAACGATAAAATTGTTAATATCATCTGCAATGGCAACGCTATCGCAAACGATTTAATGGAGAAAATTGTGTATGATGTACATGCGAACGGAAACGTTTTCCCTGGAATGACTTTGTGGGATGTACATACGAACGGAAATGTACTTCTTGGATTGTCTGTGTGGGATGTACATATGAACGGAAACATATTCCTTGGATTGACTGTGTGGAATGTACATACGAACAGAAATGTTTGTCTAAGACTAACTGTGTGGGATGTACTTACGACCGGTACCGATTGGGCCTGCATAATTGTATTTGATCACTCGCCCGTCACACACGATCTCATTTTTCCAAGCGTGTGTGACCGGAGGGCCTATCCCCGACGGTTTCTGGGTTGTGTGAGAAGGACCCCCCTATCGCCCACACTCACTAGGAGACGGTTCAAAATGTCGTCGCGGAAAGGGGTTAAAAACCATTTGTATAGTAGCTCGCTGTACCAGTGATTGTTCGTATTGGCTTGCAAGGTGAATTCTTTGAGGATGGTAGAGAACCGGATCATGAAGCAACCGTGGAAGAATTGAATATGTTGCAATACAATGCTCAAGCTTGTGACATTCTCTTCAATGGACTGTGTCCCAAGGAGTTCAACAAAATCAGCTGCCTCGAGAATGCAGAGGAAATTTGGGACACTTTGGTTGATATGCACGAAGGTACCGAGTGGTACGGCTCCAGCGTATCTATAATTTATGAAGTATTAATGCCATGTTTACAACAATTCTATATGGTTTTGGTATGATTTGAATGGAACTAACCCGGACTGATGTTGTTTTCAGCAGAACTACCATGGTGTTGTTTTTTGTGCAGAAATCAAAGTTCTCCGAATGCAGTGAAACTTCTTGACTATTTTTTTGGAACAAAAGAGGCACTAGAAGCTTCGTGGGAGGACCAGAAGGGGAAGGAGGTGGCCTATAGGCACCAGGGTGTGCCACCCCCCTCTGGCGTGCCCTGGTGGGTAGTGGGCCCCTCGAAGCCCATCTCAGCGTGAGACCGACACCAAAAAATCCTATAAATACAGAAACGCCCAGAAATAACCCTAGACCGGAAGTTCCGCCATCGCAAGCCTCTGTAGTCACGAAAAACCAATCTGGACCCTGTTCTGGCACCCTGTCGGAGGGGGAAATCATCACTGAAGGCCATCTTCATCATCCCGGAGGCCACCATGATGAGGAGGGAGTAGTCCACCCTCGGGGCTGAGGGTTTGTACTAGTAGCTATGTGTTTGATCTCTCTCTCTCTCTCGTTTTCTTGATTTGGCACAATCTTGATGTATCGCGAGCTTTGTTAATATAGATGGATCATATGGTGTTTTCCCCTCTCTATCTTGTTGAGATGAATTGAGTTTTACCTTTGAGATTTTATTACTATCGGATTGGATACTTTTATGGATTTGAGAGCACTTGATGTATGTCTTGGCACTCAACTCGCGAATTCCCGAAGTGACATTGGGGTAATCTATGCATAGGGGTTGATGCATGTTTTCGTCTTTGTTTCTCCGGAAGAAATCTTGGGGCACTCTTTGAAGTTCTTTGTGTTGAATTGAGTATTATGAATCTGAAGTTTTTGATGCATATCGTATAATCAACTCATGGATACTCGTGGTGACATTGGAGTATCTAGGTGACATTAGAGTTGGTTGATGTGTATCATATGGTGTTATTTTAGTACGAACTCTTGGGCTGTTTGTGACACTTATAGGGATAGCTCGATAGATCGATCGTAAAAGGATAACTTTGAGGTGCTTTCGTACCCTACAAACAATTTTGTCTTATGTTCTCCGCTAGATAAGAACTTTGGAGTGATTCTTCATCGCACGTTGAGGGATGGTTATATGATCCAATTATATTAGCATTGTTGAGAGATTGCACTAATGAAAGTATGAACCCTAGGCCTTGTTTTCAAGCATTGTAATATCGTTTGTGCTCACTTTTGTTACTTGCTACCTTTCTGTTTGTAATTGTTCCTATTACAAAAATCAATATCTACTATCATTACTACACTTGTATCACCATCTCTTCGCCGAACTAGTGCACCTATACAATTTACCATTGTATTTGGTGTGTTAGGGACACAAGAGACTCTTTGTTATTTGGTTGCAGGGTTGTTTGAGAGAGACCATCTTCACCCTATGCCTCCCACGGGTTGATAAACCTTAGGTCATCCACCTGATGGAAATTTGCTACTGTCCTACAAAACTCTGCGCTTGGAGGCCCAACACGAGTCTACAAGAACAAGTTGTGTAGTATACATCAAGCTCTTTTTTTGGCGCCATTGCCGGGGAGGTGAGTGCTTGAAGGTATATCTTTAGATCTTGCAATTGAATCTTTTAGTTTCTTGTTTTATCACTAGTTTGGTTTATAAAAGAAAACTACAAAAAATGGAATTAAGGTTGCCTCATATTATTCGTCTTTATCATGTCTTTCTTGAAAATGATGGAAAGGAAAATTGTGCTCAACTGATAGAAGAAGAATTCAATAAAATGTTTAGCATAAAATCTTTGAATGATGAGCATGATTGCAATGTTGCTAGTATGAATTCTTTGAATATCCATGATGTTAATGATATGCAAAGCCATAAGCTTGGGGATGCTATGTTTGATGAAGATGATATTTTTAGTCCCCCAAGTTTTGATGAGCGAATTTATTATGATGATTGCATGCCCTCCTATTTATGTTGATTATAATGATGAAATTGGGTTTGGAAGTGTGTCAACTCTAGGAAGTAATGATCCCATTATTTTGGAGGGTGTTGAATCTTATTGTAATAATTATGAAAGTGGATTTGGAGAGGTCATGACTTTATTTAATGATGAATCCACTATTTTGGAAAAGGTTTCAATTGACTATGATAAAAAAGTTCCTATCTATGATGATTATTGTGATGACATGTATGCTATAAAGAGTAATGATATCCATGAAACTTGTCATGTTCAATTTGATTATGTCAATCAAGTATCTCATGATAATTATTTTGTTGAGTTTGCTCCCACTATTATGAATGAGGATAAATTTGCTTATGTGGAGAGTAATAAAAATTCTATGCTTATGTATCATGAAAAGAATGCTTATAAGAGAATTTACCTTTACTATCTGTGTCGGGGTGTCGAGCCCATGTATTTCTTCAATAGGTGGTAAATTCTTATCATCTTCAGCTTTAATACCCTTTTCTTTCATAGATTCTTTGCCTCTTGCATATCTTCAGGTCTGGGGAATAGAATACCTCTCTTCTTCGATGTTGGTTTAGGCGGTGGCTCAGGAAGTGTCCAATCATTATCATTTTTTAATATATTATTCAATAGTTCTTCAGCCTGCTCAATAGTTCTATCCCTAAAAACACAACCAGCACAACTATCTAGGTAGTCCCTAGAAGCATCCGTTAGTCCATTATAAAAGATATCAAGTATTTCATTTTTCTTAAGAGGATGATCATGCAAAGCATTAAGTAACTGGATAAGCCTCCCCCAAGCTTGAGGGAGATTCTCTTCTTCAATTTGCACAAAGTTAAATATTCCTGTAAGGCAACTTGTTTCTTATGAGTAGAATTTTTTTTCCAGAGAAGTAATAAATCATATCCTGGGGACTACGCACACAACTAGGAGCAAGAGTATTAAACCATATCTTAGCATCCCCCTTTAATGAGAAAGGAAACAACTTACGAATATAGTAGTAGCAATTTTTTTCCTCATGAACAACTAGGGTGGCTATATCGTTCAATTTAGTAAGATGTGCCACAACAGTTTCAGATTCATAACCATGAAAAGGATCAGATTCAACCAAAGTAATTAACTCAGGATCGATAGAGAATTCATAATCCTTATCAGTGACAAAGATAGATGAAGTAGCAAACTTAGGATCATATTTCAATCTTGCATTCAGAGATTTTTCTTTCAGCTTACATAGTAGTTTCTTAACATCATCTCTATCATTACAAGCAAGAAATTCCCTAGCTATTTCTCCATCCATAACATAACCCTCGGGTATCTTAGGCAATTCAATTCTAGGAGAGCTATGTCTAATAGGTGTATCATCAGTTTCAGCAATTTCATCAAATTCAACATTCTCAATTTTCTTTAGCTTTAGCAAGTTGTCCATCAAGCAGAGTACTAGCATCATCATAAGCATCATTCATAGCAGAAATAGCATCATCAATTACTTGCGACATATCAGAATTAATAGTAGGTGTACGTGTCGCAGGCTTACTTAAAACAGAAGGTGAATCAAGTGCAGAGTGTGATGCCAGTTCCTTACCTCCCCTCGTTTTAGAGGGAACGATCTTGGTTCTTTCATTTTTCAGATTCTTCATAGTGATCAACAGATATAAATCCCAAGTGACTCAGCAAATAGAGCTATGCTCCTCAGCAACAGCGCCAGAAAAAGGTCTTGATAACCCACAAGTATAGGGTATCACAACAGTTTTTGAGGGTAGAGTATTCAACCCAAATTTATTGATTCGACACAAGGGGAGCTAAAGAATATTTGCAAGTATTTGCAGTTGAGTTGTCAATTCAACCACACCTGGCGAACTAAATATCTGCAATAGAGTGATCAGTAGCACAGTAGTATGATAGTTTGAAAGCAGTGGTAACAATAGTAATAGTAACGGTAACAATAGCAGCAACAGCAATAGTAACTTAGCAAGAATCAATATGTGAAGATTGTAGGCATTGGATCAGTGATGGATATTTGTGTTGGATGGCATTCATCATGTAACAGTTATAACCTAGAGCAACAGAGAACTAGCTCCAATTCATTAATGTAATGTAGGCATGTATTCCGTATATAGTCATATGTGCTTATAATAAGAACTTGCATGACATCTTTTGTCCTACCCTCCCGTGGCAGCGGGGTCCATAAGGAAACTAAGGGATATTAAGGCCTCCTTTTAATAGAGAACCAGAACAAAGCATTAGCACATAGTGAATACATGAACTCCTCAAACTACAGTAATCACCGGAAAGAATCCCAATTACTGTCACCTTGGGGTATACGGATCATAACATGTAATAGGTGCATACAACTTGCAAGATAGGATCAAGAACCCAAATATATTCATGAAAACATAAAGGGTTCGTATCTGAAATCATGGCACTCGGGACCTAGTGACAAGCATTAAGCATAGCAAAGTCATAGCAACATCAATCTCAGAACATAGTGGATACTAGGGATCAAGCCCAAAAAAAAACTAACTCGATTACATGATAAAACTCATCCAACCCATCACCGTCCAGCAAGCCTACGAAGGAAATACTCACTCCCGGTGGTGAGCATCATGGAATTAGTGATGAAGAAGGGTTGGTCATGATGATGGCGAAGAATCCCCCTCTCCGGAGCCCCGAACAGACTCCGGATCTGGCCTCCCGATGAAGAACAGGAGGTGGTGGCGGCTCTGTATCGTAAAATGCGATGAAACTTCTCTCTACTTTTTTCTGGACGAATAGGTACTTATGGAGTTGGAGTTAGGATTGCGGGAGCTGCCAGGGGTCCACAAGCCTGCCAGGAGCGCCCTGGGGGAAGGGGGGGGGGGGGGGTGACGCGCCCTCTGGGCTGCTGGCGCCCTGGTGGCCCCTCTCTGGTATTTCTCTTCGGCAGTATTTTATATATATTCTGGAATAATTCTCCGTAAAGTTTCAGCTCAATTCGAGAACTTTTATTTCTGCACAAAAGTAACACCATGGCAATTCTGCTGAAAAAAATGTTAGTCTGGGTTAGTTCCATTCAAATCATGCAAATTAGAGTCCAAAACAAGAGCAAAAGTGTTTGGAAAAGTAGATACGACGGAGACGTATCAACAGTCAATAGTTGACCTGGTCAAAATGTGAACAGTGATAGTGGGGCCTACTTGTCATTGACTGTTATTTTATCTAAAGTGTTTAACAGGTTTAGTTATTGTGGGGGGCCCACATGTCAGTGTATACTTAGCAGTTAATTAATTTAACTTTGAACCTTAACTAATCCTACCTCTAATTAACATGGCTGGGGCCCAACTAGCAGTGGCGCAGCCGTGCCACTCCAGTTGTTGGGAACGCACGGCACAGGGGCGCCGACGGCCAGTGCCAGCAGCAGCACTAGGCAGTAGGGCGCAAGCAGCAGTAGCAGGTAGCAGCGGCAGCTGCAGTAGCTAGCAGTAGAGCAAGCAGCAACCATGGGGGCAGCTGCGGCAGCAAGAACATCACGTAGAGCAGCGCCGTAGTAGGAGACAACAGCGGCAGGAGGCAGTGGCAACGTGGAGCAAGGGCGTGGGGCTGGGCACGAGCAGGCGCACGCATGCGGGCGCGGCCGCGGCTGGGTAAGGCTGAGCGAGGCCAGGTGCTCGGTGGCACGGCTATGGGGTACGGCGAGCGAAGCTCCGGCCATAGCGATCGAGCTCGCGGGGAACTCTAAACGATGACGGAATGGGGCGGGAAAAGGGAGGAACCAGAGGAGGGGCTCACTGCAAGTCCGTTGGCGTGCTCGGCGAGGGTCGTGGTGGACCGGAATGGTGGGGTTCGATGACGGATGTCGGCTATGTATGCGATGAAGACGATGATGATGGCGAGCGTACGGGCCGCCCCGACTTGAGATGGTGGCCGGGACGGACGAAGCTGACAGCGGCGGATCTCCTGGACGTCTTCTCCCACAACATCGACGACGGTGGCCAGGACAACAGTGATGACGACCACGGTCACCGCGCGAGGTTCCGAGCTCGAATTGAGTAAATGAGAAGGGGGCGGTGTGGGAAACAGAGGGAAATGGACGAGAACAGCCGAGGGTTTCGGTTGAACAACTTTATAGGCCGAAAGGGGCACGGATGGCCGCCACACACGCCAAGGCGCATCTGTCGGAATCGGGGCTCCGTGGACCCAACAAGGTTCCAACTCTGGGGCGTGTGCAAAGACCTTACCTAGCTACCGCCTCACGCTCGTCGCCTCAAGGCTTGGCCTCGTCGAGTTTGTGCGAGCGGGGAAAGAATGTACACGACAGTTTACCCAGGTTCGGGCCACCTTGCGGTGTAAAACCCTACTCCTGCTTTGTGGTGGATTGGCCTCGCGAGGAGGTCGAGGATGAACTAGTACAGTGGGTGAGCAGCCTTGTGAGGGCTCAGAGGGAGAGAATGAATCGACCCCCCACTACGATGGAGACTAGCCTATATTTATAGTGGCCTTGGTTCTCTTCCCTCATAGCTTAGGCGGGAAGGGATTCCACTACGGCCAATTTGAAAGGGGACAAGAGGTACATCTTATCCTGATGAAAGGTGGTCTTCGCCTGCAAAGCTTCTGGACATGACGCAGTGGTGGGCTCGGTGATGACATCCGCCCTGTCGAGCTCGTGGTCATGGTCTTGTTGCACCGGAATGAAACCTTTGGGGGACCCCTCAGGAACCCGCGCTTGTCCTTGCCTCCTTAGCACCAAAGAGGAAATTGTCCTCCTCTGCACCTGCTGGCGCTCGCCTGGCCTTGGTCGTCATGGCTCACATCATCGTGAGCCTCGTGAGGTGGCGTACCTGCATAGAGATCTCCGCTCGTCGGGAGGCAGGCTCGTGGAGCTGCCCCTCGGGAGGTCTTGGCGTCGTTCGCCTCACGAGGCCGGGGGCCCTCGCGAGGGTCTTGCTCGCAGAGTCTTGTATCTGGGTCGTACCAGGCCGTCGAAGAAGCCACGCGCTGGGCCACAGGCAGGCAGGTCTGGGTACCCCCGATCCCAGAACACCAACAGTAGCCCCCGGGCCCAAGGCGCGCTCGGCCTGGCTTCGAAGTGAAGGCCAGAAGTGAAGGGCAAAGCGACGCGGGCCCCATCACCTGCGGGCCAGGCTTGACGCATCGCACACGATGGGACGTGGTAGCCTCCACTTCCCCATGTCTCTTCGGCAACTGTCCAGACTGACAAAAGTCTGACGTGCATGCTGCGGGGCCATCATTGCTCCGAATGCGAAGAGACGCCGGTTGGCCTCCGATCGCCTATAAGAGGGCGAGGGGAGTGGAGCCCCCAGCCCATCTCTGTATTTTCGCCCAATTGCCTCCAATCCTTGCCGCAGGAACCATGGCACCGGTGAGGAGGTTCTCCGTCGAGGATAAGGGCTAGGCCCCCAAGGAGGGACCAGAGTCGCCGCCGCCCAAGAGATGGCGCGGCCACCCTCGCAAGTCTATAGCCACGCCCGTAGTGTCATCTCGGGGTGTGGGCGCCCTCCACTGGCGGTTCGCACTGGCTCCAGCAGCCGTGGGAAGAACCCCTCCCGCGGTGGCCAAGGCCGCGGGGGGAAGCACGCGGTGGTCGTGATACGTTTCCAATGTATCTATAATTTTCTATTGTTCCATGCTATTATATTATCTATTTTGGTTGTTTTATATGCATTAACATGCTATTTTATATGCATTAGCCTAGTGCCAGTTTCTGTTTTTCCCTTGTTTTTGAGTTTTACAGAAAAGGAATATCAACCGGAGTCCAAATAGAATAAAACTTTACGATGATTTTTCTTGGACCAGAAGACATCCACGGAGCTTGGGGAGGGGGCCAGAAGAGTCCCGAGGGCACGACAAGCCCTCAGGCCGCGCCCTAGGGAGGGCGCCTCCCTGGTTTGTGGGTCCTTCGGGAGTCCTCCAACCCTAATTCTTGCTCTATAAATTCCCAAATATTCCCAAACCAACAGAAGCGTCCACCAAAATACTTTTCCGCCGCCGCAAGCCTCTGTTCCCGTGAGATCCCATCTTGGGGCCTTTTCCGGCACCCTGCCGGAGGGGGATTCGATCACGGAGGGCCTCTACATCAACCTTGCTGCCCTTCCGATGAAGCGTGAGTAGTTTACCATAGACCTACGGGTCCATAGCTAGTAGCTAGATGGCTTCTTCTCTCTCTTTGATTTTCAATACAATGTTCTCCTAGATGTTCTTGGAGATCTATCCAATGTAATATTCTTTTACGGTGTGTTTGTCGAGATCCGATGAATTGTGGATTTATGATCAGATTATCTATGAATATTATTTGAGTCTTCTCTGAACTCTTTTATGCATGATTTAATATCTTTGTATTTTCCTTCGAATTATCGGTTTGGTTTGGCCAACTAGATTGGTTTTTCTTGCAATGGGAGAGGTGCTTAGTTTTGGGTTCAATCTGGCGGTGTCCTCACCCAGTGACATAGTAGGGGTAGCGAGGCACGTAATGTATTGTTGCCATCAAGGGTAAACAGATGGGGTTTTCATCATATTGCTTGAGTTTATCCCTCTATGTCATGTCACCTTACTTAAAGTGTTGCTCTATTCTTATGAACTTAATACTCTAGATGCACGCAGGAGTCGGTCCATGTGTGGAGTAATAGTAGTAGATGCAGAATCGTCTCGGTCTACTTGACACGGATGTGATGCCTATATTTATAATCATTGCCTTGGATATCGTCATAACTTTGCGCTTTTCTATCAATTGCTCGACAGTAATTTGTTCACCCACCGTATGTTTTCTTTCAAGAGAGAAGCCTCTAGTGAAACCTATGGCTCCTGGGTCTATTTTCCATCAGATAGTTTCTGGTCTATAAACCAAAAAACCCCAAAATACCTTGCTGCAATTTATTTGTTTTTACTTTGTTTTATGTTTTAGTAATCTTTTATATCTATCTCTATTAGATCTCACTCTTGTTCGAGATCGTGAAGGGATTGACAACCCCTTTTTCGCGCTGAGTGCAAGTGTTTGTTAGTTTGTGCAGGTGCACAGATTAGAGACTTGCTTGTACCTCCTACTGGATTGATACCTTGGTTCTTAACTGAGGGAAATACTTATCTCTACTTTGCTGCATCACCCTTTCCTCTTCACGGGAAAAATCAATGCAAGCTCAAGAAGTAGCAGGAAGAATTTCTGGCGCCGTTGCCGGGGAGGTTCTACATCAAGCCTACCATGTACCCACCATAAACTCTCATCTCTTGCATTACATTATTTGCCATTTGCCTCTCATTTTCCTCTCCCCCGCTTCTAAAACGTCTTCAGAAAAACACAAAAAGATTTACCATTTTATTTGCCCTTCTTCCGTTCGTCTTTTTCGTTTGCTTTTTATTTGCTCGTGTGCTAGATCACTTGATTTGCTATCATGGCTAGTCTTCCTACCATTGCTAGTACCCCTGAAAGTGAGGTTCTTAATTTTAAACAAAGGGAGGGAGAAAATTTAAAAGATGCTTGGTATAGAATTTGCAATGCTCAAAATAGATCTACTCATAAGCAATCTACTACCATTCTCCTCCGTAATTTTTATGTCGGTGTTACTACTTGGTACAGATATGTTCTAGATACCATTACTGGAGGTAATTTCTTGGGGAACCACCACTTATGGTTAATGAAGCAGTTTTAACTTTGGAACATGTGATGCAAAGGCTTGATATTATTGAGAATAAAATTGCTACCGTAGAGCTTATTGAAAACTTGGATAAGAAAATTCATAATCATATTACTCAATATGGATCGAAGGTAGGAATCACTTTGAAGAATTTAAAGGAAAAAGAACCCATAGTTAATGACAAGATAGATCAAGGTTCTACTAGAATTGATAAGCTAGAAGATATTATTACCAACTTGGGTCCCACTTTTGCCTCTGTTAGAACCACTCCAAATTTTCGGCCTACAAAAGCTACTAAGTTTATTTATGTTCCTAAAAATAAGGGTGAATCTTCTAGTAAAGGAAACGAAGATCTCAAGATGATAAGTGTTCACCCTAACTTTATCAATATTATTAAGGAACCAATTGCTATGGGTGAATTTCTTGATTTCTTGACTAGGAGTGTGATTATTAATAAAACCAAAGAATCTCCTAGGGTTTATAAGTGTGCAATTGAAGAATTGCACACCAAACCAAAGATGACAATACCTAGATCTAGGTTTTATGCCTAGCTAGGGGCGTTAAACAATAGCGCTTGTTGGGAGGCAACCCAATTTTATTTTTATGTTTTTTGATTTTGGTTCTGTTTTTCAATAAATACACATTATTACCTCTTTAGTAATTGTGTTTTGGTGTTTTAATTAGTGTTTGAGCCAAGCAAGACCTTTGGGATGGTCTACGGTGATAGTTGATTTGATCTTGCTGAAAAACAGAAACATTTGCATTCATTGACGAAAATTCAATAAATCACAAAAACGTGCTTTTAATCTGAATTTTTTAAACAAGATTTATATACAAATTTCTCAGGTTTTCCTAATTTTTCAGAATTTTTGGAGGTACATAAGTATATGTAATTTCCATATTATATCAGACTATTCTGTTTTTGACAGATTCTGTTTTCTATGTGTTGTTTGCTTATTTTGATGAATCTATGGGTAGTATCGGGGGGTAAGAACCATGGAGAAGTTGGAATACAGTATATATTACACCAATTTAAATAAAGAATGAGTTCACAACTGTACCTAAAGTGGTGATTTATTTTGTTATACTAGCGGATCTTATGAGTTTTTTCTGTTGACTTTTGTGTTGTGAAGTTTTCAAGTTTTGGGTAAAGATTTGATGGACAACGGAATAAGGAGTGGCAAGACCCTAAGATTGGGGATGCCCAAGGCATCCCAAGGTAATATTCAAGGACAACCAAGCATCTAAGCTTGGGGATGCCCCGGATGGCATCCCCTCTTTTGTCTTCGTCCATCGGTAAATTTACTTGAGGCTATATTTTTATTCACCACATGATATGTGTTCTGCTTGGAGCGTCTTGTATGATATGAGTCTTTGCTTTTTAGTTTGCCACAATCATCCTTGCTGTACACATCTTTTGAGAGGGCCATGCATGAATCATGAATTTATTAGAATACCCTATGAGCTTCACTTATATCTTTTGAGCTAGGCAGTTTGCTCTAGTGCTTCACTTATATCTTTATAGAGCACAACGGTGGCTTTATTTTATAGAAATTGTTGAACTCTCATGCTTCACTTATATTATTTTGAGAGTCTCTAAACAGCATGGTAATTTTCTTAGGTTATGAATTTAGTCCTAATATGATGGGCATCCAAGAGGGATATAATAAAAACTTTCATATAAAGAGCATTGAATAAGATGAAAAGTTTGATTCCTTGCATTTGTTTTGAGATATAAAGATGGTGATATTAGAGTCATGCTAGTGAGTAATTGTGGATTGGTAGAAATACTTGTGTTAAAGTTTGTGATTCCCGTAGCATGCACGTATGGTGAACCCTTATGTGATGAAGTCGGAGCATGATTTATTTTTTGATTGTCTTCCTTATGAGTGGCGGTCGGGGACGAGCGATGGTATTTTCCTACCAATCTATCCCCCTAGGAGCATGCGTGTAGTACTTTGTTTTGATAGCTAATATTTTTTTGCAATAAGTATGTGTGTTCTTTATGACTAATGTTGAGTCCATGGAATATACGCACTCTCACCCTTCCACCATTGCTAGCCTCTCTAGTACCGCGCAACTTTTGCCGGTGCATTAAACCCACCATATACCTTCCTCAAAACAGCCACCATACCTACCTATTATGGCATTTCCATAGCCATTCCGAGATATATTGCCATGCAACTTCCACCGTTCCATTTTATTATGACACGCACCATCATTGTCATATTGCTTTGCATGATCATGTAGTTGACATAGTATTTATGGCAAGGCCACCGTTCATAATTTTCATACATGACACTCTTGATCATTGCACATCCTGGTACACCACCGGAGGCATTCATATAGAGTCATATCTTGTTCTAGTATCGAGTTGTAATTCTTGAGTTGTAAGTTGATAAAAGTGTGATGATCATCATTATTAGAGCATTGTCCCATGTAAGGAAAGGATGATGGAAGCTATGATTCCCTCACAAGTTGGGATGAGTCTCTGGACTTTACAAAAAATAAAAGAGGCCAAAAGAAGCCCAAATAAAAAAAGAAAAAAATGAGAGAAAAGAGAGAAGGGACAATGTTACTATCCTTCTTCCACACTTGTGCTTCAAAGTAGCACCATGATCTTCATGATAGAGTCTCCTATTTTGTCACTTTCATATACTAGTGGGAATTTTTCATTATAGAACTTCGCTTGTATATTCCAATGATGGGCTTCCTCAAATTGCCCTAGGTCTTCGTGAGCAAGCATGTTGGATGCACACCCACTTAGTTTCTTGTTGAGCTTTCATACACTTATAGCTCTACTGCATCCATTGCATGGCAATCCCTACTCACTCACATTGATATCTATTGATGGGCATCTCCATAGCCCGTTAATACGCCTAGTTGATGTGAGACTTTCTCCTTCTTTTTTTCTTCCCCACAACCACCATATTCTATTCCACCTATAGTGCTATATCCATGGCTCACGCTCATGTATTACGTGAAAGTTGAAAAAGTTTGAGAAACCAAAAGTATGAAACAATTGTTTGGCTTGTCATCGGGGTTGTGCATGATAAAATACTTTGTGTGATGAAGATGGAGCATAGCCAGACTATACGATTTTGTAGGAAACAAAGACTCCTTGCCTAATCTGGCCCCGCACCTCCCCTCCCGAGGCGCTCCCGCTGGCGCCCCCGGGAGGGAACCCTAGCGCCGCCGCCCCAGTTCCTTCGCCCCGTCCCCCCTCCCCCGGCGCTGCCGACGGCGTCGCCGGCCAAAGGCCGCGTGGCGCAGGAGGCGGCGGGGCGGCTCTATCTGTCGTGCGGGTGGCGGTCGTCGCGGGGCGGCCCCCCTGCTCGGTGGCGTCGGGCCCCGGCCTGCCTCGGCCCCGGATTCCCTCCTCCTCCTCACGTCCTATGACCTGCCGGCGCCGCCTCCTCTCCTCCTCCTCGCTCGTGGGGTTCTGGAGGCCGGGGGCATGCTGGCGGCGGATCTGGCAACCCCTGCCCAGATCCGGTTGGTGGTGGCAGTTGGCGGCTGCAGGGGTGACCGACGGCCCCACTAAGGTGGTGGTGCTGCATCCGGGGTTCATCCTACTCCGGTGGGGTGGCTAGGCTCTGGCTGGACCTGGCCAGGGTGTGGAGACGCAGGAGGGTGGTGCGCGCGGCCGGTCTCTTGCTGGATCTGGCCAGATTTGGCCTTGGGGGTCGGCCGGCAGCGCGTGGAATCGGTGGTGCGTGCCCGGTGGCTCCGGCGCTTGGAGCTCGCCGGGCGACACGGGTAGGGCAGCGGCCGGGTGTGGCCGCTGCCCCGGCCGTGGGCGGCGCCGTGGGGACGTCCGGCGGTGGTGGCCTCCCGGTGCCGCGGCGACTTCACGGTGGCTCGACGGATCTGCCCGCAACAGCGGCCGGCTTCTCCGGCGTCGGCTCGTCTGCGTTCGGACCGTCTCGACCTTCGCCCCATCTCCTCGTCGCCCGGGCGCTACTCCCATCAAAGGGCTGGCCCTCTCCCAGCGGCGGTCCACCGCTCGTCTCGCGCCCGGGGCTGCAGGACCGAGCTCGTCTCGCGCACGGTGTAGCAGGACCGAGCTCGTCTCGCGCACGGTGCAGGAGGACTGACCTCGTCCCCCTCGCGGTGCTGCAAGACCGAGCTCGTCTCGTGCCCGTGGCAGTAGGACGGGTCGGTGGATGCCAGTTCCGGCTGGCCTATAGGGTCTCGACGCTGGGGGTCGCCCAGGGGTGCAAAAGGTGGGACCTTTCCGCTCGTCTCTTTCGTTGGGGTTGCGGCGGGCCTCGGGTGAGGGGGTGTCAAGGTCTTGGATGCCGGGGCGGCGGTCCTGGTGGCGGTAGCACGGTGCTCTTGGGCAGAGCCTGTGCCTTGGCGCTGCCCGGTCACCATGGCCGTGTGGGCGGCATGGTTGCCGGGGTGTGGCGTTCGGTGGCGGTGAGTGTTGGCCGAGGTGAAAACCTGTTCTATCTTCGGACGGACCGGCAGTGGCGAAGATTGTTCCCTTCTTGAAGGCGTCGTCGTGGCTCTCATTGCCCGTCATGCGGCTCCAGGGGAAACTCTGATCCTTGGATCGGGCGGTGGCGGTGCTCCGGTGTCGTACCCTTCCTGAAGGCACCGCCTTGGAGCACATGGTTCGTCATATGTAGCTTCATCTCTTCGTGGTGGTAGTGCTAGGGGTGGTGTTGCTGCGCTCAGCGCCTATGTATCATGCCTTGGGTGTGTGTGTGTGTTGCGGTGGGGTGTGTTTGTACTGGGTGCTTGGTGATCGGTGCTTTATATATAAAGCGGGGCGAAAGCCTTTTTCGGTATATGATTTTGTAGGGATAACTTTCTTTGGCCATGTTATTTTGAGAAGACATGATTGCTTTATTAGTATGCTTGAAGTATTATTGTTTTTATGTCAATATTAAACTTTTGTTTTGAATCTTATGGATCTGAATATTCATGCCACAATAAAGAAAATTACATGGATAAATATGTTAGGTAGCATTCCACATCAAAAATTCTGTTTTTATCATTTACCTACTCGACGACGAGTAGGAATTAAGCTTGGGGATGCTTGATACGTCTCCAATGTATCTATAATTTTTTATTGTTCCATGCTATTATATTATCTGTTTTGGATGTTTTATATGCATTAACATGCTATTTTATATTATTTTTGGGACTAACTTATTAACCTAGAGCCCAGTGTCAGTTTCTGTTTGTTCCTTGTTTTTGAGTTTTACAGAAAAGGAATATCAAACGGAGTCCAAACGGAATAAAACTTTACGATGATTTTTCTTGGACCAGAAGACATCCACGGAGCTTGGGGAGGGGGCTAGAAGAGTCCCAGGGGCACCACAAGCCCTCAGGCCACGCCCTAAGGGGGGCGCCTCACTGGTTTGTGGGCCCCTCGGGAGTCCTCCAACCCTAATTCTTGCGCTATAAATTTCCAAATATTCCCAAACCAATAGAAGCGTCCACCAAAATACTTTTCCGCCACCGCAAGCCTCTGTTCCCATGAGATCCCATCTTGGGGCCTTTTCCGGCACCCTGCCGGAGGGGGATTCGATCACGGAGGGCCTTTACATCAACCTTCCTACCCTTCCGATGAAGCGTGAGTAGTTTACCACAGACCTACGGGTCCATAGCTAGTAACTAGATGGCTTCTTCTCTCTCTTTGATCTTTAATACAATGTTCTCCTAGATGTTCTTGGAGATCTATCCGATGTAATATTCTTTTGCGGTGTGTTTGTCGAGATCCGATGAATTGTGGATTTTTGATCAGATTATCTATGAATATTATTTGAGTCTTCTCTGAACTATTTTATGCATGATTTAATATCTTTGTATTTCCCTTCGAATTATCGGTTTGGTTTGGCCAACTAGATTGGTTTTTCTTGCAATGGGAGAGGTGCTTAGTTTTGGGTTTAATCTTGTGGTGTCCTCACCCAGTGACATAGTAGGGGTAGCGAGGCACGTATTGTATTGTTGCCATCAAGGGTAAACAGATGGGGTTTTCATCATATTGCTTGAGTTTATCACTCTACATCATGTCATCTTACTTAAAGCGTTGCTATGTTCTTATGAACTTAATACTCTAGATGCAGGCAGGAGTCGGTCGATGTGTGGAGTAATAGTTGTAGATGCAGAATTGTTTCAGTCTACTTGACACGGACGTGATGCCTATATTCATAATCATTGCCTTGGATATCGTCATAACTTTGCGCTTTTCTACCAATTGCTCGACAGTAATTTGTTCACCCACCGTATGTTTTCTTTCAAGAGAGAAGCCTCTATTGAAACTATGGCCCCCTGGTCTATTTTTCATCATATATTTTCAGATCTATAAACCAAAAAACCCAAAAATACCTTGCTGCAATTTATTTGTTTTTACTTTATTTTACATTTTAGTAATCTTTTATATCTATCTCTATTAGATCTCACTCTTGTTCGAGATCGTGAAGGGATTGACAACCCCTTTTTCGCGTTGAGTGCAAGTGTTTGTTAGTTTGTGCATGTGCATAGATTGGAGACTTGCTTGTACCTCCTACTGGATTGATACCTTGGTTCTTAACTGAGGGAAATACTTATCTCTACTTTGCTACATCACCCTTTCCTCTTCAAGGGAAAAATCAACGCAAGCTCAAGAAGTAGCAGGCCGCTAGACCACCTCGCCCGCGGGCTCACTCGGCCGACATGGCCCATGAGTTCGTGGTGTGGATGGAGAGCCCGCCGCATACCTGGATCCAGCTTCTACGCTCCTTCGCGGAAGAGTTGCCGGTCGGAGGACCCGTCGGGCCGTGGCTGCAGCCCGACGGCTGCTGCAACCGGTCCTCGCGGGCGGAGGTCGAGGTTACCCCCTCAGGCTATGTGTTCCTGACCCGCGGGTGGCAAACATTCTCCCGCGCCCATGGCTTGGAGGGGAGGCACACCCTCCACTTCAAGTACGACGGGGCAGCGACGCTCTTCGTTAAGATCTTCGGGGAAGACGGCGGACGCCTAGGGTGAGCCAGAGGGCGACAATAGTTGTGGCGATCACCCCTCCAACGACGACGGCCAGCAGGGCGGCGACGTCCTCGACGGTGAACTTGCCCTTGGCGATGGCCGTGACGCCTCCAGCGGCGGCGGCACCTCCTCCGAGGGGAGCTCGAGTGACAACGACTACGACGAGCTGCCGCATCACCGCGCCCGGGTCAAGGTAGAGGAGGACATCGACTAGGTGCCACGACGTCGGAGTCGGCGCCTCCTAAGCTGCGGCCCTCGGGAGGCCGTCTCTTTTGCTTTTTATTTCCTGCACCTAAAATCATGGAGAGCCCGCCGGGGGCGTGTAATGAACTGGGGCGCTCGCGCCTTTATATTAGTGTTTCCTGCTCGTGTTCTCCAATTATATTGGTGCTTCTTGTTCAGGCGCGGGTCCTCCTTTGTTCTTATGATAGCTTAGTGCCTCGCGTCGGCGGGACCCAGCCATCGAGCAAGCTTTTGCCATCGCTGGGATGCCAGGTCGCGATGCCGTGCGCAGTGCCAGGAGGCGAGCGACCCGAGGTCTGGTAAGAGCTCGTGAGGCGCTGCTCACGAAGTCCCTTTTGACGCGCAGGCTGCTCCTGAATGGTAAAGGAAGGGCGGATCCCTGCCCAAACGAGGTTGCGGGAGTCCAGGAAAAGTGTTAAGGGTAAGGTTGATGCCTGGTGCAGATAGGATAACTTAGCTTGGCACGTTCGTGACCCTTGGCGGGTTCCTGCGTCGTAGTGGCGCGCTTTTCTGGAGCTTCTGATCCTATGCACGCTTCCTGTTCTGGCGATGATGCTGCTGGAGCGTAGAGGCAGCCGAAAAGCTTGTTGGGGAGGCTTCCTCCTCTTGGGCCGGATGGCTCTGGAGGCTCGAGAGGCTCGCGAGGCCCAGGGGCTCGCGAGGATATTGGGCCTCCAGAGGTGCCTCAGCCCGGCGTCAGGCCCTGCGCCTAGGGCCCCGAGCGAGGGTCAGTCGTCGCTGGTACGCTGGGTCATGGCAACACATGCCTGTTGGCTCGCTTGAGAGCCTCGCGCGAGGACTTAGGCATGAAACCCTTGGCGAGGTGTGCAGACGGGCAGACCCGCGGCCGTTGGGGCCTGGGTTCTCAACGCCGCTGGGGCTAGCCCAAGCGTAAACACCGTACCCAGCCCCCGCTTGCGGGGCACACGGGAGGGAGCTACAGGCAGCCGCCATTTCCTTTAAAAGACAAGATTTAAGAAGGGAAACACCGCAAGGAGAAAATCCCGACCCTTTTTCGAACAAAGATGCGAAAACTTCGAACTTCATTCCAAGAAATTGCAACTTCGATTACAAGAGAGGATGAAAAACGGCCACGTCCAGCGCCTATACTAGTCTTTCCACCAGCGCGGAGCATGGGGCGTCCACTTGGGCGTGGGCATAGTCACTGTTCGACCGTTTCCGCCAGCACGGAGCATGGGGCTTCCGCTGGGGCGTGGGTGGGAGCTCCCGCGAGGCCGCGAAACGGCGCACCGGGAGACTCCGGGGTGTGTACAACCCCACTCATTATTACGTGAGAGTGTCACGGGTAGAACTTGCGGAGGTGCTGGATGTTCCAGGGATTCTGGATGGGGACCCCGTCCTCCGTCTCCAGGCGCGCGGCGCCAGGCCTAGAGATGCGGGCGACCCTGAACGGGCCCTCCCACATGTGCGAGAGCTTGTGGAGGCCCTCCCTGGAGAGGATCCGCCTCGGGAAGAGGTCTCCGACTTCGAGAGTCCGGGGGCAGACGCTGGTGCAGTGGTAGCACCGCAGGGCCTGCTGGTACCTTGCAGCTCGGAGAGAGGCCTGGCGGTGCGCCTCCTCTCCGAGCACAAGATCAATCCCCCGCGAGACATCCTGACGTGCCTCGTCAAATGCCAAGACTCGCGGGGAACAATACTTGATCTCAAGCGGGATAACCGCCTCGGCCCCGTAGACGAGGAAGAACGGGGTTTCGCTGGTGGGCTTAGTTGCGATGGTGCGGACGGACCATAACACAGACTGCAGCTCATCCAGCCAACCCCTGCCGCAGGCCACAAGCTTCTTCTTGAAGCTTCTGGTCTTGAGGACCCTCAGGACCTCCGCGTTGGCGCGCTCGGCCTGGCCGTTGCTCCGCGGGTGCGCCACCGAAGCGTAGCATATCTTCGTTCCAAGGTTAGCACAATATGACCAGAAGATATTGCTTGTGAACTGGGAGCCGTTGTCGGTGATGATGCGACTAGGGATACCGAATCGGCTCACGAGGCCCTTGATGAACTTGACGGCCAATTCTGCGGGGATGGTGCGCACAGGCTCCACTTCCGCCCACTTAGTGAACTTGTTGATGGCGATGTAGAGGTAGCGGTAATTGCCGCCGCTCGAGGAAATGGGCCCAGAATGTCCAGCCCCCAGACGGCAAAAGGCCATGAGACCGGGATGGTCTGGAGTCCTTGCGCCGGCTGGTGAATCTGCTTGGCGTGGATCTTGCAAGCCTTGCAGGATCGGACCAGCTCAGTGGCATCGTGGAGCGTCGTAGGCCAGTAGAACCCGCCGCAGAACACCTTTCCCACGAGGGTGCGTGACGAGGAATGGTGCCCGCAATCTCCACCATGAATGTCGGCCAATAGCTCGTGCCCTTGCTCCTCTGGTATGCACTGCAACAAGACGTCGTTTGGGTGCCTGCGGTACAACTCGCCGTCCTGCAAGCAATTGTAGGGAAACGTAGCATGGAAAACAAAAAAAATTCTACGCACACGCAATGATCTATCCATGGAGATGCATAGCAACGAGGGGGAGAGTGTGTCTACGTACCCTCATAGACCGAAAGCGGAAGCGTTTCACAACGCGGTTGATGTAGTCGAACTTTCTTCGCGCTCCACCGATCGAGTACCGAACATACGGCACCTCCGAGTTCTGCACACGTTCAGCTCGATGACGTCCCTCGCCTTCTTGATCTAGCAAGGTGTCGAGTTAGTAGATGAGTTCCATCAGCACGACGACGTGGTGACGGTGATGGTGATGTGATCCGCGCAGGGCTTCGCCTAAGCACCGCGAGAATATGACCGGGGGTGTAAACTGTGGAGGGGGGCGCCACACACGGCTAACAATTGATGTTGTGTGTTCTAGGTGCCCCCCTCCCCACATATATATAGCTGGGAGGGGAGGAGAGGCAGCCAGGGGGTGCCCCAAGTAGGATCCGAATCCTACTTGGGGTTTCCCCAAGTGGCGCCCCCCCCCCCCCCCCCGCTTTTCTTTTTTCACCGGAGAAGAAAGGGAAGGGGGAAGAGAGAAAGGAAGGGGGGGAACACCCCTTTTCCTTCTCCAAAT
This sequence comes from Thinopyrum elongatum, assembly GCA_011799875.1. Taxonomy (NCBI): domain Eukaryota; kingdom Viridiplantae; phylum Streptophyta; class Magnoliopsida; order Poales; family Poaceae; genus Thinopyrum; species Thinopyrum elongatum. The sequence continues at coordinate 356,501,993 of CM022297.1, read as the reverse complement.
TGGCCTCCTGCCATAGGGAGGACGCGCCACCCCTTGTGGGCTGGTGTGCTCCCCTCTCATGGCCCATATCTTCCCCCCGGGGGTTCCGGTAACCCCTCCGGTACTCCGATAAATACCCGATACACTCCGGAACACTTCCGGTGTCCGAATACTATCGTCCTATATATCAATCTTTACCTCTCGACCATTTCGAGACTCCTCTTCATGTCTGTGATCTCATCCGGGAATCCGAACAACATTCGTTCACCAAATCACATAACTCATATAATACAATATCATCATCAAACGTTTAAGCGTGCGGACGCTACGGGTTCGAGAACTATGTAGACATGACCGAGACACCTCTCTGGTCAATAACCAGCAGCGGAACCTAGATGCTCATATTGGCTCCTACATATTCTACGAAGATCTTTATCGGTCGAACCGTTATGACCACATACATTATTCCCTTTGTTCGTCGGTATGTTACTTGCCCGAGATTCGATCGTCGGTATCTTCATACCTAGTTCAATCTCGTTACCGGCAAGTCTCTTTACTCGTTCGTAATACATCATCCTACAACTAACTCATTAGTCACTTTGCTTGCAAGGCTTCTTATGATGTGTATTACCGAGAGGGCCCAGAGATACCTCTCCGATACTCCGAGTGACAAATCCTAATCTCGATCTATGCCAACTCAACAAACACCTTCGGAGATACCTGTAGAGCATCTTTATAATCACCCAGTTACGTTGTGACATTTGATAGCACACAAAGCATTCCTCCAGTATCCGGGAGTTGCATAATCTCATAGTCGAAGGAATATGCATTTGACATGAAGAAAGCAATAGCAATAAAACTGAACGATCATAGCTAAGCTAACGGATGGGTCTTGTCCATCACATCATTCTCCTAATGATGTGACCTCGTTATCAAATGACAACTCATGTCTATGGTTAGGAAACCTTAACCATCTTTGATCAACGAGCTAGTCAAGTAGAGGCTCACTAGGGACACAGTGTTTGTTTATGTATTCACACATGTATTTAGGTTTCCGATCAATACAATTCTAGCATGAATAATAAACATTTATCATGAATAAGGAAATATAAAATAACAACTTTATTATTGCCTCTAGGGCATATTTCCTTCAGTCTCCCACTTGCACTAGATTCAATAATCTAGTTCACATCGCCATGTGATTAACACCCATAGTTCACATCGTCATGTGACCAATACCCAAAGAGTTTACTAGAGTCAATAATCTAGTTCACATCACCATGTGATTAACACCCAAAGAGTACTAAGGTGTGATCATGTTTTGCTTGTGTGAGAAGTTTAGTCAATGGGTCTGCCATATTCAGATCCGTATGTATTTTGCAAATTTCTATGTCTACAATGCTCTGCATGGAGCTACTCTAGCTGATTGCTCCCACTTTCAATATGTATCCAGATTAAGACTCAGAGTCATCCAGATTGGTGTTAAAGCTTGCATCGACGTAACCCTTAACGACGAACTCTTTATCACCTCCATAACCGAGAAACATTTCCTTAGTCCTCTTAGGTAACTAAGGATAATTTTGACCGCTGTCCAGTGGTCCACTCCTGGATCACTCTTGTACCCTCTTTGCCAGATAAGTGGTAAGACACACATCAGGTGTGGTACACAGCAAGGCATATCGTATAGAACCTATGGCTGAGGCATAGGGAATGACTTTCATTCTCTCTCTATCTTCTGCCATGGTCGGGCTTTGAGTCTTACTCAACTTCACACCTTGTAGTATAGGCAAGAACTCCTTCTCTGACTGATCCATTTTGAACTCCTTCAAAATCTTGTCAAGGTATGTGCTTTGTGAAAGTCCTATTAAGCGTCTTGATCTATCCCTATAGATCTTGATGCTCAATACGTAAGCAGCTTCACCGAGGTCTTTCATTGAAAAACTCTTATTCAAGTATCCTTTTATGCTATCCAGAAATTCTACATCATTTCCAATCAACAATATGTCATCCACATATAATATTAGAAATGCTACAGAGCTCCAACTCACTTTCTTGTAAATACATGCTTCACCATAAGTCTGTATAAAACCATATGCTTTGATCACCTTATCAAAGCGTATATTCCAACTCTGAGATGTTTGCACCAGTCCATAGATGGATCGCTGGAGCTTGCACACTTTGTTAGCACCTTTAGGATCGACAAATCTTCTGGTTGCATCATATACAACTCTTCTTTAAGATATCCATTAAGGAATGCAGTTTTGACGTCCATTTGCCAGATTTCATAATCATAAAATGCGGCAATTGCTAACATGATTCGGACGGACTTAAGCATCGCTACGGGTGAGAAAGTCTCATCGTAGTCAACCCCTTGAACTTGTCGAAAACATTTCGCGACAAGTCAAGCTTTGTAGATAGTAACTTTACCATCAGCGTCAGTCTTCTTCTTGAAGATACATTTATTTTCTATGGCTTGCCGATCATCGGGCAAATCCACCAAAGTCCACACTTTGTTCTCATACATGGATCCTATCTCAGATTTCATGGCCTCAAGCTATCTGCCAGAATCTGGGCTCATCATAGCTTCTTCATAGTTCGTAGGTTCGCCTTGGTCTAGTAACATGACTTCCAGTACAGGATTCCCGTACCACTCTGGTGCGGATCGTGTTCTGGTTGACCTACGAAGTTCTGTAGTAACTTGAATCGAAGTTTCATGATCATCATCATTAGCTTCCTCTCTAGTTGGTGTAGGCATCACGGGAATAGTTTTCTCTGATGTGCTACTTTCCAATTAGAGAGAAGGTACAATTACCTCATCAAGTTCTACTTTCCTCCCACTCACTTCTTTCGAGAGAAACTCCTTATCTAGAAAGGTTCCATTCTTGGCAACAAAGATCTTGCCTTCGGATCTGTGGTAGAAGGTGTACCCAATTGTTTCCTTAGGGTATCCTATGAAGACGCACTTCTCCGATTTGGGTTCGAGCTTATCAGGCTGAAGCCTTTGACATAAGTGTCGCAACCCCAAACTTTAAGAAACGACAGCTTAGGTTTCTTGCCAAACCACAGTTCATACGGTGTCATCTCAACAGATTTAGATGGTGCCCTATTTAACGTGAATGCAGCTGTCTCTAATGCATAACCCCAAAACGATAGTGGTAAATTGGTAAGAGACATCATAGAACGCACCATATCCAATAAAGTACGGATACGACGTTCGGACACACCATTACGCTGTGGTGTTCCAGGTGGCGTGAATTGTGAAACTATTCCACATTGTTTTAAATGAAGGCCAAACTCGTAACTCAAATATTCCCCTCCGCGATCAGATCGTAGAAACTTTATTGTCTTGTTACGATGATTCTACACTTCACTCTGAAATTCTTTGAACTTTTCAAATGTTTCAGACTTGTGTTTCATCAAGTAGATATATCCATACCTACTTAAATCATCTGTGAAGGTCAGAAAATAATGATACCCGCCGCGTGCTTCAACACTCATCAGACCGCATACGTCGGTATGTATTATTGCCAATAAGTCATTAGCTCGCTCCATTGTTCCGGAGAACGGAGTTTTAGTCATCTTGCCCATGAGGCATGGTTCGCAAGTATCAAATGATTCATAATCAAGTGATTCCAAAAGCCCATCTGCATGGAGTTTCTTCATGCGCTTTACACCAATATGACCTAAACGGCAGTGCCACAAATATGTTGCACTATCATTATCAACTTTGCATCTTTTGGCATCAATATTATGAATATGTATATCACTACGATCGAGATTCAATAAACCATTTACATTGAGTGTATGACCATAGAAGGTTTTATTCATGTAAACAGAACAACAATTATTCTCTCACTTAAATGAATAACCGTATCGCAATAAACATGATCCAATCATATTCATGCTCAATGCAAACACCAAATAACATTTATTTATTTAGGTCCAACACTAATCCCGAAGGTAGAGGGAGTGTGCGATGGTGATCTTATCAACCTTGGAATCACTTCCAACACACATCGTCACCTCGTCATTAACTAGTCTCTGTTCATTTTGCAACTCCTGTTTCGAGTTACTAATCTTAGCAACTGAACCGGTATCAAATACCCAGGGGCTACTATGAACACTAGTAAAATACACATCAATAACATGTATATCAAATATACCTTTGTTCACTTTGCCATCCTTCTTATCCGCCAAGTATTTGGGACAGTTCCGCTTCCAGTAACCATTTCCTTTGCAGTAGAAGCACTCAGTTTCAGGCTTGGGTCTAGCTTTGGGCTTCTTCATGGGAGCGACAACTTGCTTGCCATTCTTCTTGAACTTCCCTTTCTTTCCCTCGCCCTTTTTCTTGAAACTTGTGGTCTTGTCAACCATCAACACTTGATGCTCTTTCTTGATTTCTACCTTCGCCGATTTCAGTATCGCGAAGAGCTCGTGAATCGTTTTCGTCATCCCTTGCATATTATAGTTCATCACGAAGTTCTAGTAGCTTGGTGATAGTGAGTAGAGAACTTTGTCAATCACTATCTTATCTGGAAGATTAACTCCCACTTGATTCAAGCGATTGTAGTACCCAGACATTCTGAGCACATGCTCACTGGATGAGCTATTCTCCTCCATCTTGTAGGCAAAGTACTTGTCAGAGGTCTCATACCTCTCGACACGGGCATGAGTCTGAAATACCAATTTCATCTCTTTGGAACATCTCATATGCTCCGTGGCGTTCAAAACGTTTTTGAAGTCCCGGTTCTAAGCCGTAAATCATGGCGCACTAAACTATCAAGTAGTCATCATATCGAGCTTGCCAAACGTTCATAACGTCTGCATCTGCTCCTGCAATAGGTCTATCACCTAGCATTGCATCAAGGACATAATTCTTCTGTGCAGCAATGAGGATAATCCTCAGATCACGGACCCAGTCCGCATCATTGCTACTATCATCTTTCAACTGAGTTTTCTCTAGGAACATATCAAAATAAAACAGGGGAGCTATACGCGAGCTATTGATCTACAACATAGATATGCAAATACTATCAGGACTAAGTTCATGATAAATTAAGTTCAATTAATCAAATTACTTAAGAACTTCCACTTAGATAGACATCCCTCAAGTCATCTAAATGATACGTGGTCCAAATCAACTAAACCATGTCCGATCATCACGTGAGATGGAGTAGTCATCAATGGTGAACATCTCTATGTTGATCATATCTACTATATGATTCACGTTCGACCTTTCAGTCTCCAGTGTTTCGAGGCCATGTCTGTACATGCTAGGCTCGTCAAGTTTAACCCGAGTATTCCGCATGTGCAAAATTGTCTTGCATCCATTGTATGTGAACGTAGAGTCTATCACACCCTATCATCACGTGGTGTCTCAACATGACGAACTGTCACAACGGTGCATACTCAGGGAGAACACTTATACCTTGAAATTTAGTTAAGGGATCATCTTATAATGCTACCGCCGTACTAAGCAAAATAAGATGCATAAAAGATAAACATCACATGCAATCAAAATATGTGACATGATATGGCCATCATCATCTTGTGCTTTTGATCTCCATCTCCAAAGCATCGTCATGATCTCCATCGTCACCGGCTCGACACCTTGATCTCCATCGTTGCGTCGTGGTCGTCTCGCCAACTATTGCTTCTACAACTATCGCTAACGCATAGTGATAAAGTAAAGCAATTACATGGCGTTTGCATTTCATACAATAAAGAGACAACCATAAGGCTCCTGCAGGTTGCCGAAAACTTTTACAAAACATGATCACCTCATACAATAACGTATATCACATCATGTCCTGACCATATCACATCACAACATGCCCTGCAAAAACAAGTTAGACGTCCTCTACTTTGTTGTTGCAAGTTTTACGTGGCTGCTACGGGCTTCTAGCAAGAACCGTTCTTACCTACGCATCAAAACCACAACGGTGTTTCGTCAAGTTTGCTATTTTAACCTTCTTCAAGGACCGGCCGCAGTCAAATTCGATTCAACTAAAGTAGGAGAAACAGACACCTGCCAGCCACCTTTATGCAAAAGTAGTTGCATGTCTGTCGGTGGAACCGGTCTCATGTGCATGGACATGTAAGGTTGGTCCGGGCCGCTTCATCCCACAATACCGCCGAATCAAAATAAGACGTTGGTGGTAAGCAGTATGACTATCACCGCCCATAACTCTTTGTGTTCTACTCGTGCATATCATCTACGCATAGACCTGGCTCTGATACCACTGTAGGGAAACGTAGCCTGGAAAACAAAAAAAATTCTACGCACACACAATGATCTATCCATGGAGATGCATAGCAACTAGGGGGAGAGTGTGTCTATGTACCCTCGTAGACCGAAAGCGGAAGCGTTTCACAACGCGGTTGATGTAGTCGAACTTTCTTCGCGCTCCACCGATCGAGTACCGAACATACGGCACCTCCGAGTTCTGCACATGTTCAGCTCGATGACGTCCCTCGCCTTCTTGATCCAGCAAGGTGTTGAGGTAGTAGATGAGTTCCATCAGCACAATGGCATGGTAACAGTGATGGTGATGTGATCCACGTAGGGCTTGGCCTAAGCACCGCGAGAATATGACCGGGGGTGTAAACTGTGGAGGGGGCGCCGCACACGGATAACAATTGATGTTGTGTGTTCTAGGCGCCCCCTGCCCACATATATATAGGTGGGAGGGGAGGAGAGGCAGCCAGGGGGCGCCCCAAGTAGGATCCGAATCCTACTTGTGGTTTCCCCAAGTGGCGCCCCCTTTCCTTTTTTCACCGGAGAAGAAAGGGAAGGGGGAAGAGAGAAAGGAAGGGGGGGGGGGGGCGAACCCCCCTGTTTCCTTCTCTAATTCGGCCTCCTGCCATAGGGAGGACGCGCCACCCCTTGTGGGCTGGTGTACTCCCCTCTCATGGCCCATATGGCCCATATCTTCTCCCCGGGGTTTCCGGTAACCCCTCCGGTACTCCGATAAATACCCGATACGCTCCGGAACACTTCCGGTGTCCGAATACTATCGTCCTATATATCAATCTTTACCTATCTACCATTTCGAGACTCCTCGTCATATCCATGATCTCATTCGGGACTCCGAACAACATTCGGTCACCAAATCACATAACTCATATAATACAATATCATCATCGATTGTTAAGCGTGCGGACCCTACGGGTTCGAGAACTATGTAGACATGACCGAGACACCTCTCTGGTCAATAACCAATAGCGGAACCTGTATGCTCATATTGGCTCCTACATATTCTATGAAGATCTTTATCGGTCCCGTTATGCCCACATACATTATTCCCTTTGTTCACCGGTATGTTAGTTGCCCGAGATTCGATCGTCGGTATCTTCATACCTAGTTCAATCTTGTTACCGGCAAGTCTCTTTACTTGTTCATAATACATCATCCTGCAACTAACTCATTAGTCACTTTGCTTGCAAGGCTTCTTATGATGTGTATTACCGAGAGGGCCCAGAGATACCTCTCCGATACTCGGAGTGACAAATCCTAATCTCGATCTATGCCAACTCAACAAACACCTTCGGAGATACCTGTAGAGCATCTTTATAATCACCCAGTTACGTTGTGACGTTTGATAGCACACAAGGCATTTCTCCGGTATCCGGGAGTTGCATAATCTCATAGTCGAAGGAATATGCATTTGACATGAAGAAAGCAATAGCAATAAAACTGAACGATCATAATGCTAAGCTAACGGATGGGTCTTGTCCATCACATAATTCTCCTAATGATGCGACCCCGTTATCAAATGACAACTCATGTCTATGGTTAGGAAACCTTAACCATCTTTGATCAATGAGCTAGTCAAGTAGAGGCTCACTAGGGACACAGTGTTTGTTTATGTATTCACACATGTATTTAGGTTTCCAATCAATACAATTCTAGCATGAATAATAAACATTTATCATGAATAAGCAAATATAAAATAACAACTTTATTATTGCCTCTAGGGCATATTTCCTTCAGCAATAAGCAGTGGCCTGCCGGGCCACGCGCTCTGCTTCTTCCTTCTTCTACGGCAAGGCGCCACGAAGCAAGTACGCCTTGAACTCCTCGGTCCAGTCGCCCGCCTGAGGCTCCAATGCCAGGAGCAGGCCGGCTCCCGAGTTCGAGCCGCATGCTGGGGCACCCGTGGGCGGCACTGGCGGCGGCTCCTCCCGGAGCAGCATCGGGCCAATAGCCGGAGGCGCAGTCGATGGCTTGAAGAGCGTCTCCTCAAAGACGCCAGGCTTCTGAGACTCGTGGTGTGATGCCTTCTTGGTGATGTCATCTGCTTCCATGTTCACACCACGCAAGACATGCTGCAACTCCAAGCCCAAGAAGCGCTTTTCTATTTTACGTACCTCTTCCAGATATGCCTCCATGTGCTTGTCCTTCGGCTTGTACTCCTTGTTGGAGAAGTTGACGAGGAGCTGGGAATCGCCCTTGATGGTGAGGCGCCTGACCCCCAAAGCGGTCGCGGCCTTGAGCCCAGTGATCAAGCCCTTGTATCCTGCGATGTTGTTGGAGACCTTCTCGCCATGCTAGAAACAGAGCTGCACGGCATAGAAGAGCTTGTCCTTGGTTGGGGAAATGAGCACGACTCCAGCCACCGCGCCCTGTCGCGCAAAGGTGCCGTCGAAGTGCATGACCAAGCCATCAGGCGCCTCATCGCCGGGCGCGAGGGACTAGTCCTCACTCAGCCCCTGGGCAGGAGCATCTGTCCACTCTGCCATGAAGTCAGCGAGGGCCGCCCCTTAATAACCCGAGTCGTACTGAACTCTAGCTAGAAAGCTTGGAGCTCGATGTTCCACTCAGCGACCCTGCCGGCATCGTTGGGGTTGTGTAGTATTTTCTCCAGTGGGTATGTAGATACAACCTTGATGGGGTGGCCCTGGAAATAGTGGTGCAGCTTCCAGGAAGCAACAAGGAGCGGGAGGAGGAGCTTCTGCTGCATAGGATAGCGCGCGTGCGCATCCCATAGCATGGTGCTGACAAAGTACACCGGATGCTCGACGAGGCGCGGGGCACTGACGGCATCCTGCCTCACGCGGGACGCGAGGGAGTCGGGCGCCTCGTCAGGCGAAGGAGGGGCGCGCGCCCCTGGGTTGCTGTCCTGCGGTGGCGGAGGCTGCGCGGCCTTGTACGGGCCAAGGGGCCCTGCGCTGGTAATGGCGCGCTCTTCCCGGACCGCCACAAGCGCCGCGCTGGCCGGGTGCGGTGTGGCAGCCAAATAGAGCACCAAGGTCATGCGAGGACGGGGTGCCAACATGATGGGGAGCCTCGTGAGGTACCTCTTGAGGTCCTCGAAGGCCGCCTCCGCTTCCGGGGTCCATGATACGTCTCCAACGTATCTATAATTTTTTATTGTTCCATGCTGTTATATTATCATTCTTGGATGTTTTACAATCATTTTATAGCAACTTTATATCATTTTTTGGGACTAACCTATTGACATAGTGCCCAGTGCCAGTTGCTGTTTTTTGCTTGTTTTTTACTTCGCAGGAAATCAATACCTAATGGAGTCCAAACGCAGCTAAACTTTTTGGTGATTTTTTCTGAACTAGAAGACACAAGTTGGACCAAGAAAGTACCTGATGGGGGCTCCGAGGGGAGCACAACCCACTAGGGCGCGCCTGGGGGCCCAGGCGCGCCCAGGTGGGTTGTGCCCACCTCGGCCGCCTCCCGCACCGCCTCTTTGCTCTATAAATACCCCAATATTCCAGAAACCCTAGGGGAGTCGATGAAAATCAATTCCAGCTGCCGCAAGTTCCAGAAACCACAGATCCAATCTAGACACCATCACGGAGGGGTTCATCATCCTCATTGGTGCCTCTCCGATGATGCGTGAGTAGTTCATTGTAGACCTACGGGTCCGTAGGTAGTAGCTAGATGGCTTCCTCTCTCTCTTTTGATTCTCAATACAATGGTCTCTTGGAGATCTATTTGATGTAATTCTTTTTGCGGTGTGTTTGTTGGGATCCGATGAACTTTGAGTTTATGATCAGATCTCTGTTTTTATCCATGAAAGTTATTTGAGTCTTTTGATCTCTTATATGCATGATTACTTATAGCCTCGTATTTCTTCTTCGAATCTTTGGTTTAGTTAGGCCAACTAGATCGATTTTTCTTGCCATGGGAAGAGGTGCTTTGTGATGGGTTCGATCTTACGGTGCTTAATCCCAATGACAGAAGGGGAACCGATACGTATGTATCGTTGCTATTAAGGATAACAAGATGGGGTCTATTTCTACATAAATAGATCTTGTCTACATCATGTCATCGTTCTTATTGCATTACTCCGTTTCTCCATGAACTTAATACACTAGATGCATGTTGGATAGCGGTCGATGTGTGGAGTAATAGTAGTAGATGCAGGCAGGAGTCGGTCTACTAATCTTGGACATGATGCCTATATAATGATCATTGCCTGGATATCATCATAATTATTTGAAGTTATATCAATTGCCCAACAGTAATTTGTTTACCCACCGTATGTTATTTTTCTCGAGAGAAGTCACTAGTGAAATCTACGGCCCCCGGGTCTATTTTCTCATCATATATTTCCAAATCTATTTTGCTATTTGCCTTTTTATTTGTCTGCATCTTTTATTTTCAGGTCTATATTATCAAAAACGCAAAAATACCTCGCTGAATTTTATTTGCTTTTATTTGCATCTATCAATCTATTACAACTTTCTCATGTCCGTTTGCCAATTTCTGGCGCCGCTACCCGAAAGGGATTGATAACTCCTTTTACACATCGGGTTGCAAGTATTTGTTCTTTGTGTGCAGGTGTTGTTTACATAGTGTTGCTTGGTTCTCCTACTGGTTCAATAACCTTGGTCTCATCACTGAGGGAAATACCTACCGTTGCTGTGCTGCATCATCCCTTCCTCTTTGGGGAAATACCGACGTAGTTCAAGCAAACATAAAAGGAATTTCTGGAGCCGTTACCGGGGAGACATCATCAACATCTACCAGGTTCCTAATCACAAATCTCAACTCCTTGCAATTTACATTATTTGCCATTTGCCTCTTGTTTTCCTCTCCCCCACTTCACAAAAATTTGCCGTTTTATTCGCCCTCTTTTTCGTTCGCCTTTTTCTCGTCAGATCCCTTGTTTGCTATCTCTACTTGTGTTACCATGTGCCTTCTATTTTCTTTCATCTTCGCTTGCTAAAAATCTATTGATATGGATCCTCATCCACTTGCTAATCTTTTCAAAAGATCCAATTATGATGAACAAATTGGTAGTGAATTGAGTTCACTAGATTATCTTTATGAAGTTTTGCTTGAGATTTATGAATCTGAAAATTGTGAAGAAGTGTTAAATGAAGGAATTTATAAAGTGATTCATGATATCTCCTTGAATGAAAAGTATGATTGCAATGATGTTATTATAAATTCTATTAATGTCAATTGTGCTAATAATATGCAAAACTCCAAGCTTGGGGATGCTAATTTTGCTATGTTTACTACTTATTGCAATGATCATGATTGGGGTGATAATGTTTTTTATGATCTTGAAAACTTATTTAAGTCTCATGATGAATTTGATATTGATAATAATGCTTGCAATAATATTAAAAGTGGGTTTGGAGAGGTCATGACTTTAGTTGATGATAATCCCACTATTCTGAAAGAGTGTCAACTTTGCATGCATGTGGATCTTGTTGAGAATATTTTATGTGATAGCTATATTGTTGAATTTGATTATGATTCTACATGTAATTATTATGAGAGAGAAAAATATGGTTGTAGAAATTTTCATGTTATTAAACTACCTCTCGTTATGCTGAGATTGCTATTGTTTCTTTCTTCTTCCTTGCATATGCTAAATATTCCTTGTATTGATAATTTGTTTGACTACAAAATGCCTATGCATAGGAAGCATGTTAGACTTAAATGTGTTTTTCACAAGTTTTATGATGCTCTCTTTATGCTTCAATCCTTGTCTTTTATGTGAGCATCATTGAAATCTTATGCCTAGCTAGGGGCATACAATGATAGCGCTTGTTGGGAGGCAACCCAATGAATAAATTTATTTTTACCTTTTTCTTTCTGTTCTTGAGTGTTTGTACAATTATGCTACAGTTATGATTGTGTTTTTTGTGTTTTAATTAGTGTTTGTGCCAAGTAAAGCCTTTAGGATAGCTTTGGTGATAGTTGATTTGATCTTGTTGGAAAACAGAAACTTTTGCGTCCAGTAATTTTTTTTTGAAAATTCACAGATGCGACGAAAAATTATGAATTTTTTACACAAGATTGATATAAAAATTTCCTATGTTGTCCTAATTTTTCAGAATTTTTGGATATACAGAATTATGAGAAAGATTCGCATATTTACAGACTATTTTATTTTTGACAGATTCTGTTTTCTTTGCATTGTGTGCTTATTTTGATGAATCTACGGTTTGTATTGGAGGTTATAAGCCATGGTAAAGTTAGAATACAGTAGATATAATGCAATAACAAAATTTTAATGGGTTTTCTACAGTATTTAAAGTAAAGATTGGTTTTCTTATACTAACGGATATCACGAAGGTTTTGTTGAGTTTTGTGTGATTGAAGTTTTCAAGTTTTGGGTGAGATTACGATGGATGAAGGAACAAGGAGTAAGAAGATCCTAAGCTTGGGGATGCCCCATGGCACCCCAAGCCATTATCCAAAGACAAGCAAGCAACTAAGCTTGGGGATGCCCGAGTGGCATCCCCTCTTTCTTCTAACGACCATCGGTATTTTACTTGGAGCTATATTTTTATTCGTCACATATCATGAGTTTTGCTTGGAGCGTCTTGTATGATATGAGTCTTTGCTTGTTTTGCTTTTTATTTTAAGTCATGAATCCTTGCTGGACGCACCTATTTGAGAGAGCCAAAATTATGATATGACTTGTTAGAATTGCTCTCTATGCTTCACTTAAATCTTTATGAGCTATGGAATTGCTCTAGTGCTTCACTTATATCTTTTTGAGCACGGTGTGCTTTAGTATTTTTGAAGAAATGCTCTCATGCTTCACTTAGATTTATTTGAGATTTAGTAATTTTTTTAGAAATTCTCTCTTGCTTCACTTAAATTATTTTGAGAGAAGAAAATTTTATGCTCATGTTCTTCACTTAGATTTGTTTGAGCTATCAAAAGCAACAAATGAAATTAGTCCCAAAGTGATAGATATTCAAGAGGGATATAATAAAAACTTTCATGAAGATCATTGAACAAAATAAACTTGATTCCTTGTAATAGTTTTGTGATATGTTGATATAATATGTGAGTCATGTTGATGAGTAATTATGCTTTAGTAAGAATATTGGTGTTAAGGTTTGTGATTCCCTATGCAAGCACGAAAGTCAATAGTTATGCAATGAAATTACATCCTACTTATGGTGCATTATTCGGTGTTAGTTATGCTTAATGCTCGCTTATGAGATTTTTCGTTTCTTGGTTGGATGCCTCTCAATCTTTTGCTAGCCTTCATTTGCACTAAGTATGATCACTACTTGTGCATCCAAAATCCTTAAACTAGTTTTGCCATATGAGTCCACTATACCTATCTATTTGCGGTATTTCCGTGCCGTTCTAAGCAAATTTGTATGTGCCATCTCTAATTTCAAAATAAATTTCTCTTTTGTGTGCTCGTACCACTCATGAAACGGTAGGGGGTGGCTGATATTTTTCCATGCTAGATGTGCTATTCTCAAGATGAGTGTTTATTCACTTGTCATTGCACGAGAGTATGGCAAAGGTATTAGGGATGCCCAGTCCCAAAATGAAAAATGAATTTACTTTATGTTGTCAAATAATAAATTCCTTGGAAAGTGTTGGTATGGACGGCACCCGTGGATTCGGTTAGCCGTGGAATGTGAAAGTATGGTGGAAAAAGGAATAAACTTTATTTTCTGTTTGGGAACCGCCTATGATATATCTAGCATGGAAAGTATTGGGAACTACTCGATCGTTTTCGTTGACAGGAAAAGCATGCCACCCAAAATGTTTTATCTCTACTTTTTTTTGCTTTGAGCACTGGGACCTCTACAAATCCCTACTTCCCTCTGCGAAGGGCCTTTCTTTTACTTTATGCAATTTTTATTTTGAGTATCCATCTTCTCTTATAATGCACCAACTAAGGGGCACTATGATCGTACTTGAGTATTGAATGTAGCTAATATGCGAGTGTGTTTCATGAATGGATCAATGATTGAGCATAATGGTCTAGGGATAACTTGCTTTAGTGTTGATATTTTGAAAGACATGGTTGCTTGTTGATATGCTTGAGTATTGAAATCTTCATGTCAAAACTAGACTATTGCTTTGAATCATATAAAAGTCCTAATGTCCATGCTACAAAGAAAAGAATATGTGATGAACATGTTAGGCAGCATTCCACATCAAAAATTCTGTTTTTATCATTTGCCTACTCGAGGACGAGCAGGAATTAAGCTTGGGGATGCTGATACGTCTCCAACGTATCTATAATTTTTTATTGTTCCATGCTGTTATATTATCATTCTTGGATGTTTTGCAATCATTTTATAGCAACTTTATATCATTTTTTGGGACTAACCTATTGACATAGTGCCCAGTGCCAGTTGCTGTTTTTTGCTTGCTTTTTACTTCGCAGGAAATCAATACCAAACAGAGTCCAAACAAAGCGAAACTTTTTGGTGATTTTTTCTAGACCAGAAGACACAAGTTGGGCTAAGAAAGTCCCTGAGGGGGGCTCCGAGGGGAGCACAACCCACCAGGGCGCGCCTGGGAGCCCAGGCACGCCCAGGTGGGTTGTGCCCACCTCGGCCGCCTCCCGCACCGCCTCTTTGCTCTATAAATACCCCAATATTCTAGAAACCCTAGGGGAGTCGACGAAAATCAATTCCAGCCGCCGCAAGTTCCAGAAACGACAGATCCAATCTAGACACCATCACGGAGGGGTTCATCATCCTCATTGGTGCCTCTCCGATGATGCGTGAGTAGTTCATTGTAGAACTACGGGTCCGTAGGTAGTAGCTTGATGGCTTCCTCTCTCTCTCTTTTGATTCTCAATACAATGGTCTCTTGGAGATCTATTTGTTGTAATTCTTTTTGCGGTGTGTTTGTTGGGATCCGATGAACTTTGAGTTTATGATCAGATCTATGTTTTTATCCATGAAAGTTATTTGAGTCTTTTGATCTCTTATATGCATGATTACTTATAGCCTCGTATTTATTCTTCGAATCTTTGGTTTAGTTAGGTCAACTAGATCAATTTTTCTTGCCATGGGAAGAGGTGCTTTGTGATGGGTTCGATCTTACGATGCTTGATCCCAGTGACAGAAGGGGAACCGACACGTATGTGTCGTTGCTATTAAGGATAACAAGATGGGGTCTATTTCTACATAAATAGATCTTGTCTACATCATGTCATCGTTCTTATTGCATTACTCCGTTTCTCCATGAACTTAATACACTAGATGCTTGCTGGATAGCGGTCGATGTGTGGAGTAATAGTAGTAGATGCAGGCAGGAGTCGGTCTACTAATCTTGGACGTGATGCCTATATAATGATCATTGCCTGGATATCGTCATAATTATTTGAAGTTCTATCAATTGCCCAACAGTAAAAAATTTACCCACCGTATGCTATTTTTCTCGAGAGAAGCCACTAGTGAAATCTACGGCCCCCGGGTCTATTTTCTCATCATATATTTTCAGATCTATTTTGCTATTTGCCTTTTTATTTATTTGCATCTTTTATTTTCAGATCTATATTATCAAAAACCCAAAAATACCTCGCTGAATTTTATTTGCTTTTATTTGCATCTATCAATCTATTACAACTTTCTCAAGTCCGTTTGCCAATTTCTGGCGCCGCTACCCGAAAGGGATTGACAACCCCTTTTAAACGTCGGGTTGCAAGTATTTATTCTTTGTGTGCAGGTGCTGTTTACGTAGTGTTGCTTGGTTCTCCTACTGGTTCGGTAAACTTGGTCTCATCACTGAGGGAAATACCTACCGTTGCTGTGCTGCATCATCCCTTCCTCTTTGGGGAAATACCGACGTAGTTCAAGCAAACATTAGTCCACTCGAAGGGCCCGTTCTCTTCATTAACTTGAAAAAGGGAAGGGTGCGCTCGCCAAGCTTAGAGATGATGCGCCCCAAGGAAGTCACACACCCTGCCAGCTTTTGCATTTCCTTGAGGCTCTGAGCGGTCCCATCTTTCAATTGCCTTGATCTTTTCGGGGTTGGCCTCAATCCCGTGGTGCGACACAAGGAAGCCAAGCAGCTTGCCGGATGGGACCCCGAAAACGCACTTCTTCGGGTTAAGCCTCAGATTCACCTTGCGCAGGTTGGCGAACATTACCTCCAGATCTTCGATCAGGGTCTTTTCTCTGCGCGACATGACTACGATGTCTTCAACGTATGCCTCTGCATTCCACCCCAGCTGTGGTCCCAGCGCGACGTGCATCAGTCGCTGGAAGGTGGCATCGGTTCTCCTCAGCCCGAAGGGCATGCAGGTGTAACATTGTACGCCGCACGGGGAAATGAAGGTCGTCTTCTCGACGTCCTCGGCCGCCATCTTGATCTGGTGATAGCCCGAGAAAGCGTCCAAAAAGCACAACAGATCGCACTCTGCGGTGGAGTCCACGATTGGGTCGATGCGCAGAAGCGGGAAGGGGTCCTGAGGGCAAGCCTTGTTGAGGCTTGTAAAGTCGACGTACATGCGCTTCTTTCCGCCCTTCTTGGGAACAACAACTGGGTTGGCCAGCCATTCCGGGTGCCGCACATCTCGAATGACTCCGGCTTCCTGCAGCCTACGCACTTCCTGAATGATGAACGCCTGCTTCTCCTGTGCTTGACCCCGCGCTTTTCTGTTTCACCGGGTGTGCGCCGGGGCACACCGCCAGGTGGTGCTCGATTACCTCCCTCGGGACGACCACCAGGTCGGACGCCTCCCACGCAAACACATCCTTGTTTGCCCGGAGGAACCCGACCAGCGCCTGTCAGCGTTCTGGGATCGGGGGTACTTAGATCTGCCTATCTGCGGCCCCGCGCGTGGGCCCATCGATGGCCCTGTATGGCCCAGCTACAACACCCTCAAGACAAGACCCTCGCGAGGACCCAAGCCTCGCGGGGAGAGCGACGCCAAGACCTCCAGAGGAGCAGCCTCCCCAAGCTGCCTCCCGAGGAGCGGAGATCTCTATGCAAGCCTCCTGCCTCGTGAGGCTGTGATGACGTGAGCTATGACGACCAAGGACAGGCGGGCACCAACGAGCGCAGAGGGGATAGTTTCCTCTTCGGCGCTAAGGGAGCAAGGGCATGCGCAGGTTCCCGAGGATGGCCCCAAAGCTTTCCTTTCTGGTGCAACTAGACCAAGACCACGAGCTCGGCAGGACGGATGTCATCGCCGAGCCCACCACTGCGTCATGGCCAGAAGCTTTGCAGGCGAAGACCACCTTTCGTCAGGATAAGATGTACTCCTTGTCCCCCTTGAAAATTGGCCGTTGTGGAATCCCTTCCCGCCTAAGCTATGAGGGAAGAGGACCAAGGCCACTATAAATACGGGCTAGCCATCTCCATAGAAGGGATCCCGGGATCGGACCCTTGACCAATCCATCCTCACCACTTGGGCCGTCGTGAGGCTGCTCATCCACTGTACTAGTTCATCCTCTACCTCCTCGTGAGGCCAATCCACCAAAAGCAGGAGTAGGGTTTTACACCGCAAGGCGGCCCGAACATGGGTAAATCTCTGCGTTGTTCCCTTCCGCACGATCCAGCGTATTCGTCGAGATCAGGTCATGGGCATGGAGATCTAGCGTGGTTGTGAAGCGAGGTCCTTCGTTCACGCCCCTGAGTTTGAACCTTCTTGGGTCCGCGAAGCACTAAATCCGACATTTGGTGCGCCAGGTAGGGGCGTGTCGAAGCTCCGCCTCTTCATCAACCGCATTCCGTTCTCACTCCGCCGTGCCAATGGCTGATGCTCGCCGAGTCCGCGCTGAGCGCTGGGCTGCTCGCATCGCTCAGACGGCGCCCGTGGGCCGCGGCGTCCCGCGTCGCTCTACCTCTCCCGTGGCTAACGCTACCACCGACCCCGCTGCTCACGAGCAGCAGGACTGGTCGCTGCCACCCTCCGTGTGGCGTGATGGCCGCACTGCCACTCCTTCTCTCACTCCTGCCACGACATCGTCCTACCACGCTCGCCGCGTGCCGGCGAATAAGTAGGTTGCGCTGCTCATGGCGTGTGAGCTGCTGCATTACCATCCCGCCGACGAGGGGTACGACGCCTGGCTCGGCCGCATCACCAAGCTTGTCAACGCCGCTGGCGAGGCCTCGGCGCTCTCCCACTCGCTTCGTCCCCCGCCATCCCGGGCGGGCGACGTGGCCCATGGCGTGCCTCCTCCTCCTCCTCTGCGCGGCGCCGACCCTGAGCCTAGGCACGCCACGCCCCCGCGCGACCCGCCGCATGGGGCACTGGCGCCGGCACGGGATGAGCCAAGCTGTCAGGTGGTGCAGCGGCCGCAAGGCGATGCTCGTGCACTCCCCGCACTGCTACGCCAGCATCAGGACCATGCGCCACTGGAGGCAACGCGCGCGGACGTCAAGACCGAGCCCCCCTCGTGCGTGCCACGCCCGTGAGTGCAGCAGGCTGCCATGCGTTCACCCTTGAGCTGCGCCGCGTCTTCTGGCCCGGCAAGTTCAAGCCGGATCTGCCCCCACGCTACGATGGCACCCCCGGCCCTGCAGAGTTCCTTCAACTCTACTCGCTGAGCATCGAGGCAGTGAATGGTGATGACAAGGTCATGGCAAACTGGTTCCCCATGGCTCTCAAGGATGGCGCGCGCTCCTGGCTCCTTCACCTCCCGGAGGGATCGATCTCCTCCTGGGACGAGCTTCGCGAGCACTTCATCGCCAACTTCCAAAGCACTCGTGACCGCGCCCCTGCAGTGAACGATCTGTGGTGCGTGAAGCAACAGCCGGGCAAGACTCTGCACAAGTACATACAGCGCTTCACGACTGTTCGCCTCAAGATCCCGAAGGCGTCGGACAAGGCCATCATCTCGGCGTTCACCGATGGTGGCAGGGATGTCAAGATGAAAGAGGAGCTTGCCATCCACAACGACTTGTGCTCGGCCCTGGAGATGTTCAACCTGGTGAAGAAGTGTGCGAGGGACGAAGAGGGCCGCCTCTCCCTCCTTGAGCTTCCGGAGGCCGACCTTGAAGACAAGAAGGCCAAGGCTAAGGAGTCGAAGCGCAAGGGCCGTGCCGTGCTGGCAGCGGAGCCTGAGATGAAGCGCGGCCGTGACCATGATGAGCCTCCCAGAGGCAACCGCCCATTCTGCGTCTTCCACAACGTACACAGCCACAACACCAATGACTGTCAGGACCTCAGAGCACTCCGTGACGGGCGCCTCGGCCGCCGCCCCGAGCGCGGTGACCGTGGCGACGGTCATGGAGGAGGCCGCGCCGGAGGCCGCTGGGATAACCGCGACCCTCGCCAGGACTGGTGCGACCAGCCCCGCAAGGACCGTTGGCGGGATCAGCCTTGCGACGGCCCCTGGCGTGACCAGCCTCATGAGGACCGTCCCCAGGGCAATGCCGTCCTACCTCCGCTGCCGTCGCCGCCAAGGAGAAATGACGACAACCAACAGGATGATGGGGCTGGGGGCTTCCAGGAACCCCGTGCGATCGCTTGCATCCTGGGTGGTGCCCAGGCCTCGGCCTCGAACCGCATCTTCAAGCAGTTCTCTCGTGAAGTGAACGCGGCCCTCCCAAAGCTTGAGGCCACCCGTCCCCTCAGTTGGTCGCAGTACACGATCACTTTCGATTCCAAGGACCACCTCAAGTGCTCGGCCGCCGCAAGCGCGCTTCCCATGCTCTGCACGCCCACCATCAGCAACGTCCTCGTCACCAAGACACTCATCGACGGTGGCGCTGGGCTCAATGTCCTCTCTGTGGAAACATTCGACACGCTCCAAGTGCCTTATGACCAGCTCCTGCCCACCAAGCCTTTCTCAGGGGTGACTGATGGCTCCACCACACCCCTGGGGCAAGTGAGCCTTCCCATCACGTTCGGCATGCGCGACAACTACCACACCGAGCTCATTGACTTCAACGTCGCCCACATCGGCCTCCCGTACAACGCTATCCTCGGGTACCCTGCCCTCGCCAAGTTCATGGCGGCAACCCACCATGGCTACAACGTCCTCAAAATGCCATGGTGCAGCGGCGTGATCACGGTCCCCTGCGATGAGAAGGACGCGGTCTGTTCTCTTGAGCATGCCTACCGTGCCGCGGCAGCCGAGAACTCTGACGATGAGGGTGGCGTTCTGCCCCCTGAGGCCACCCCCACGAAGAAGAAGCAGCTCCTCCCCAAGGGTCGTCCGGAGGCCAAGAAGCCCTCTGGCAGCGCCTCAAGCCCCGTGCCTGCTGCTGGGGCACCCCTTCCTCCTGCATAGGAAGGCGCGCCTGGCGCTTCCCTCGGGACGGGCTTAGGGGCTTCCATCTGGAGAGCTTCCGACCTGACCAGTGCGACGAGGGAGGTGCTCGGGCACCACTTGGAGGCGTGCCTTGATGCGCGCCCCCACAAGCAGGACCGAGGCGCGAGGCGCCAGGAGCGCGACAATTCATCGCCAAGGTGATCGAGGAGCTTCAGGAGGCGCAGGCCATGCGTGGTGAGTGTCGCCCCGCACCACCTAGTGTAGCTGAGAAATTCTTCCTACTAATTCTTGAGCTTGTGTTGGTTTTTCCCTTGAAGAGGAAAGGGTGATGCAGCAAAGTAGAGATAAGTATTTCCCTCAGTTAGAGAACCAAGGTATCAATCCAGTAGGAGACAACGCACAAATCACCTAGCACCTGCACAAACAATCAAACAACTTGCACCCAACACGATAAAGGGGTTGTCAATCCCTTCACGGTTACTTGCAAAAGTGAGATCTGATAGAGATAGGTAAAACTAAACAAAAGATAAAGTAAATTTTTTTGGTTTTTTTTGGGTTTATAGATCTAAAAATAAAAGATTGCAAAATAGTAGATCAGAAAGTAATATGATGGAAAATAGACCCGGGGGCCATAGGTTTCACTAGAGGCTTCTCTCAAGATAGCAAATAATATGGTGGGTGAACAAATTACTTGTAACATCCCCAGGTTACCTCACCCTAGTTAAGCTACTTAACTTGCCATGTCATCATGATCAATCTAAATAAATTGCAACTAGGAAATAATCCAACTCAATTCAAATTTAAAATACAAGTCAAATAAATATTTCCTCAAACAACAAAACTAAAATGTTAATAATGTTGCAGATGTTTCAGAAGCAATTATAAAAATATAATCAATACTAAATGAGTTGGCTAAGTGACTCCAACAACTTCGAATAGTACCAAACAGCAATGATTTAATCCATTTCATTTAAATCAAAAATCAAATGAAATCATTTTGGCTCCAAACTATTTTCTGGTAGAGGTAAATATTGCACTAGAATTATTTATCTAAATCACATATTTCACCAAACTCAAACGGTGGTTAAAACAATTTGCAAAACAGAGAGTAAAATAATAAACAGAAGAAAAAGAAAAAGGCTTACCAGACACTGTGCACTTGGACGCTACGTGCACAGTGCACAGCCCAGCCCACCGGGAGCTCATCCCCATCCTCCCCCGCGCTGTCACTCGCCCTCGTCGACACGGCGACGGCCGGTGCGCTGTCGCCCATCCGCCCGCGCACGCCTCGCTTTTCTTTTTCCCCATCTCGCCCGAAACCATCGTCGCCGCCGCCGTCGATCCCGCGCACTCCGGCATCCTCAAGCTCCGCACACATGTCGTGAAGCTCCACCGCGGTCTTCTCCGTCGACTGCGCCAGGCCATTCGAGACGGGGAGCACTGATGTGAGCGCCACGAGCTCGTCCCCTTCCTCAGGTCGCCGTCGTCCATCCTCGATTCCGGTCGCCGTACTGCGCTACTAATCCTCCGACGGCCACCATGTGCCCCGCGGTGAGCTTCTCCACCTCCTTCCCCTTCCCATTTGGCTGCGCACGCTCGCTAGCTAGCTGCTACGCTGCGTCCGAACGCGCTGCCACCGACGAGCTCGCCGCCGTGGTCTCCGTCACAGTCACGGGCGGCCGAGCCCAGCGTCGAGCCCCTCGAGCTCATGCGAGCTCAACGCGACCCCCTAGCATGTCTCCTCGAGCCGTGCAGCACTAGATCTGCTGACGCCCGACTCCGGTGTCTGCCGGCGACGATCTAGCGCAATGCTCCGGCCGTTTCAACTCACGTTAGTGCCACAGAACGACGCGGCGCTGCACCCTCGTTCGTGCGTGACCAAATGCACGCGCTAAACCGCACCACTGCCACGTTTCCAGATCACGCCCGAGAGCTCCGCCGCCACATGTCATCGCCGACGTCTCTCCGGCTATCCCCGCGTCCAATCGATCGTCCCACGCGACGCGGCGTCCTCTACTCGTTCGTTAGAGCCCGAGAACACCCGAACCGGTGCCCTACAGAGAGAATCCGGGCTCGCCGGAGTTGTCGCCGTCGTGCGGCCTAGCCGGAGAGCTCTGGCGGCCGGTGTCCAGCTGGCGTCCGACGTGGCCGGCTGGGTCCCGCCTCTGAGTGACTGACTGTGGGCCGCGCGGGCCCTTTGACCGAGTCAGCGCGGCCCCGCCCACTGACATGTGGGTCCCGCTCGGTTAAAACATTTTAATAAATAAGTATTTGGTTAATTAATCAGATAATTAGTTTAAACGCTAATCACTCACTGACAATGCGGGCCCACCCGATAGTTAGGATTAGATTAATTAAACTAACCCTTATCAGTTAGTCCAGACACTGACATGTGGGTCCCACTGGACCCACAGGACAGATTTGACCAAGTCAACCATAATGTTGGATGCTGAAGTCATCCTTTAGTCATGCTGATGTCATAATTCAATTCTGTTAATAAAAATAAATCCAGAAAATCATTTAAACTTTGAAAATTAATAACTTTTAAACCGTAGCTCAGATAGAAAAACTTAAAACATGAAAGTTGCTCGAAACGACGAGACGAATCTGATCGTGTCGTCTGTTTCGATGCCGGAACCTCCTACGTAGGAGAACCAGTAACTTTTCATTCGTATCCGGTAGATGAATAGTGCATAACCATCGGATAATAAATCCAACTTTAATCCAAAAATAACCAAAATGACTTAGACATATCTTTAGGCAACTCTGAACTGCATCATAGCATAGCACGTACCATGTTGCATTTGATTGCATTGTATTTACTTGTTTCCTCCCCCTCTTCTCTCTCGGTAGACCCCGACGTCGACGTAGCTCCTGAGGCAGACGCCGCTCCGGAGTACGACTACGTCCCCGACGACCCTGCCCTTGCAGTCGAGCAGACAGGCAAGCACCCCCATTTTGAGCATTCCGATATCGCCCACTCTCTTCTCTCTTATGCTTGCATTAGAAGTTACTGCTGCTACTGTTGTCCTATATCTGCTGCATAGCCTGTTTACTTGTAACCTGCTGTTGATACTTTCCTGCTATCCTAAACTGTTTAGTATAGGACGGGTAGAGCCTTATCAGAGACCCACTTGTCCCGACTGCCCCGCTGGACTCTCAGAAGACCCGAGCAACGGGATCGAAGATCAGACCCTGGCACCGCATGTCACTTCCCCCTTAATTTGATCGACACTACTGGGTTACTATCGAGTGCCGAGGGTGATACCTCGTCAGCACTTCTGATGATAACCTTGTAGGTTAGTTAATCGGTCGTGGTAAGTGAGGGTGATTCCTCCTACACCACCCCCGATACCGACGCCATCGTGCAACTGTTCAAGAGTGGACCTCGAGGGTGATTCCTCCTTCGTTCACCTTGATGATATCATCGAGTGGGATTTCATAGAGGGTGATTCCTCAGGGTTCCCCTTGGTGTCACACACACGGAGACTTGGTTACTATGACTGAACACTGAACCATGATACTATGATACTAAAGACGGGTCGGCCCTGAGGGGTACCCGCGCGAGCATGAATGCGAGTGATGTGGAGTCGGGTTGACCTGAGAGGCGCCCGCGAGATAACTACGAGGCGTGGCCGGGCATTCTTAGCCCTTGCCGCAAGTCCTCGAGACGGGGCGACGGGGTCACATCGATCGTGAGTCTCTGCTCGTTACCGCGCGCTCCTAATACACTAACGGTTTGGATATTTGATCCGAGGGGCCTCTGGCCTGATAGCACTAACCATCACGTGGGCATAGTATGGGCATTCTACGTCATATACTTCAGCCGAAGCTTAATGGACGTCAGCGATTGAGCGGCGCGCGCCGAGTTGGACTGGTTACGCAACTGCGCTTGTATTAAGGGGTTGCTAGATCTGCTCTCGGCCGTGAACGTAACGTGCAGGAGTTCCCGGGGCGAAGGCCCAAGACCCCTGGGGGCATAGGTTTAGTCCGGCGTGCTGACCTCTCTGTTAAGTATTTGGTCGGGTTGCGGCGTGTTGCTTAGCCGAGGCCGGGTATGACCCAGTAAAGTGTGTCCGGCCGGAGTTAAGCGAGCGTGGTGGGTAAGTTGGTGCTCCCCTGCAGGGAAGAAAACATCTGTCGATAGCCTGTCCTACGGTAGCGGACACTCGGAGTTGTATCCCGATCGGTACAACTAGAACTGAGATGAGAAATGGATAGTACGGCTCTGGGATTGCTTTCTCGCAGGGAGTCGAGGAAGAATCTCTGGCCGAGGTTGATGACACTGCTATACTTTACATTATGTTTCTGCACTCTTCTAATGCTGCAAGACCGATGAAGATGCTTGAAGAAGCTAGTCTTCGATAGGACTAGGCTCTCCCCTCTATTATGGCATTTCTGCAGCCCAGTCCACATATACAGCCATCCTTTGAAAATGTTGCATATGTAGTGTAGATCCTTGCTTGCTGAGTACTTCGGATGAGTACTCACGTTTGCTTTACTTTCTTTTTCCCCCATATCCAATTGATGCCACCAGACGACGGAGCCCCTGAGTCAGATGCCCCAGTCGACGACCACTTCTACTACCCGCCCGGCGAGTACTACTACTACTATGAGGAGCTGACAGACGACCAGGAGTAGGATTCGGAGGGTCCTAGGCAGGAGGCCTACGCCTTTCAATCGTAGTATTTTATTTTACCCCGCCTTTCTAGAGGCTTATCTCCTTTTCTGTAATATATCTGTACCCAGATATCTGATGCTTCCGCTGACACTTGTATGCCATCGAGCTATGTATTCGAGCCCTTGAGGCCCTGGCTTGTAATATAAAGCTGGTATGAATTTATTTATGTTTTAGAGTTGTGTTGTGATATCTTCAAGTGAGTCCTTAGGCTTAATCATGTGCATTTGCGTGTATGGTTAGTGCATGATTAAGCCGGGGTCGTCACAGGTTGGTATCAGAGCCGACTGCCTCTAGGAATCCCCCTTTCCAACTCCTTGGCCGAAGTTGAGTCTAGTGGTCCAAAACTATTTTACTAACTTGGCTATGTGGCTTACGGGCCCACGTCGCCAATTGGGTGTTATTAGGATCTTTTATTCCTCGTCTTTATTCTGGGACTCTGATCTCTCTTCTATTCGGGTTAAAATTTTACTAACTTCAACATTAGGTTCTTGTAACCGCTTTCTCCTGGAGAGCCCCTCATGCCAGATGATCGTTTGGTTCATCAGAAGACTCCGACAATACTCCTCGAAGTTCCCGAGACCCTGTGCCCACTGCCTTGCAGTTCCCGACCACCGATAAACTCCGACGAGTAACTACTTACACTTATTGCACATATATTCATTCCAGTTACTCTTTGGTTCCATCCGACATATCGAAATACTATCCGACATTTCGAGAATTCTCTGAACCTACTGCCTTGCAGTTCCTTTTCGTCTGAACATACTTATGAATAATTCCTCACATTTCCGGGGATCCAGTCATCCCCAGTTGTTATTGTGTTTCACGAAATACTTTGTAATTGCTATCTGATCTCCCAAAAATCCTCTGCAGTCTATTGCACTTGAAATTCTTGCCTGCTTGCCTTATGGTTAATTCCATATGTCTGGCAATAATCATTTGTATCCTTTGACACCGTCATTTTGGTCTTATTGATTCAACATGAGTGCGAATGCTCGCAATCATCAGTCGATTCCTAGAACTCATCCTTCCGGCTCAATCATCATTCCGGACATGAGCTGGATCTCGGCCAATCAAGCATTGAATGATTGTCCGGTTAAGCTTGAACAATTTGCTAGTCCCTCTGCTCAGGTGAACTAATTGCCCCTCCTAGCTTTGGAAATCAATTTCCCTCTGAACGTTATACCTGGGTTATTCTAGCGTTTCCTTAAACCAATGTGCTCGCCTCCCGTCCTTTCTCGAAGGACTCTCATCTGTAACCAGTTGTTTAAACCTTACCTCGCTAATTTTCACGGATCACTTGATTCCTTTTATGGAAAATTACCTGACCGATTCTTTCCTATTCCATGAATCATAATGGTACCTTCCCCGTTACAAATGCCGTTGGCACTACATCATTCTCTACTTTTTGCCGTCCGCTTATCCACCCTGCTTGCATGACACGGAAGGGCAGTGCATGCCTTCCCATAATGACCTGGGACTGACTACTGTCCAGGACATGTCCTGTAACCATGGGTGGAGATCTCTGCAAGACGGAATGCTAAGGTTGTTCATCTAGTTCTATTCAACCTAATCAAATTTGGACAGAGCTTTTTGCTTCTGATCCTTCATTTCTGAACCATAACTCCTTTGTACTTAAACGTCGGATTGTTCCGATGTTTCTATAATCTTATGCCGTCCCATCCTTCTTCTTCTTGATGAGTACCGCTACTCACGCCAGATCCTATGCCGTCCACCTGATCTTTTGTTAGATTAATATCCGGCAGTATCCTTCATATTCAAACATCTTGTGAGTTCTACCCGGATACTTAATGCCTTTGGTAAATTGTATCATTTGCTTTGACTTCGACACTTTGCTTTCAAACTCTTATCCCTTACTTTGGTTGATGGTTGTATAGCTTCGTAAAAATGTCCCGATGGGTTGAACCTATGCTTTCCCTAATTCGTGTGAACTCGAAAGTTATGCGAGTCATACTCTTCTGGTGCTTCACCAGGTAAAGTCTCAGCACTACAATTTCTTCGAAAACGAGAAGTGAATGAAAGGTTATGCATTGAGGAAGTGGGAGTCGACCTTGAACCTTTGTGTTCATGCCCATGGACCCGATGTAGAACTTATCATGGAAGCTGCTCGCAAAAATAATTCCCCCTTGGTATAATTTCATCTTGTATCCGTGAATGGATCCTTTACAATCATGGTTCCGGCCAAATTAATATTCTTCGATTCCTTTCTCGGACAAGTTATAATACTTGTCCTATGCAGTTCATTTCACCGTCCAACCTCTACTCCGATTTATCTTCCGGTATTACCCCTAGTTTCTGTTACTGGGAAGTTAAATACTCCATTACATCATTCCTAGCCTGATCGGCTATATCATTATCGTGACAACTTTTAACTGTGCTACCTGATCCTTCTTCCCGGAGCATAATTTTCGACGATGAGCTAAGCTTGCGTCAATCTTCCTCATCTTGTCATTTCACCTTGAACAACAAGCTTGACTTCGAGCCTGTGTCGTATCCGTGGTTCCAATAACCTTTCGCTTCATCATTCCTTTGATTTAATGTCATTACCGATCGATTTCATCTTCTTTAAACCCCTCGACTAATGTGTCGTGCTCACTGGCAATATTTTGGCTTCCTCAGAGATGGCCATTGAATTCATGGCTAGGAATCCCATCCTTGCCCCGATGATTTGCATTATCACCGACAACGCTTTTGTCTTTCTTCCGACATATGTTGATCATGACTTGGTTATACTTTGAGCTCCTTGCTATTCGCGCAAATTGTTCCTTAAGTAATTCTTGTGATCTTCAACTCCAAACCTTACCTGAAACACCATGCTATTGCTACCTCGAAGCATGTCTGTGGTATTCCGAATATCAACAAGAACATTTGAGGCACATTGCCAAATGTTTCATGATCAATTATCCAAACATCGTTGCATGGGTAATATCATTATTCTTCCCTCGCCCCTTTACCTAAAAGCTTTTGAACTTGCTGTTCCATCATGTATATCATGCCTCGCTTTTCCTTGGACAGGATATATTCCCAATTCTTGTGTGTAAACACATTTTCCTTTCCATTGTTTTGTTTAACCTTTCTTGAGATCTATATGAGGTAAGCAGAAATAACTCCCTGCCTATAAAATACCCCGGTGCACAACTTCGTCAGAGAGACCCCGTTACTATGGTTGATGACATTCCGGTAACCACCGATGGACGAGAACCTTGCCGATTGGTCCGCCTCGTTTTAACGAGCAGGAAAATGGTTCTCTTCGTCCCTCGCCCTTGGTACTGATGCTATTACCAACTTAACTGACAGACTATTCTCTGACATACCCTGTTGTCATGACCGGTAGGATGCCACCGATCTCTCTACTCTTGATCGACACCCCTCCACAGTTCCACAAGATCGGAACCTGACTCTCCAGTATATCTTTGATTCCGAAGTATCATATGTTCTTGGATTTGTGTGTTGTTACGAGCCACTCTCTGAGAGATAATCTATTCCCGATACTCTGAACCCTCTTCTCACCCTTTGTTCAGGTATCGATCAGAAGTCCATTCGCTTGAAACTTCTTATTGTACTTTCATACTTGCTCTCGGTGTTCTCTTAAGTTTCAACACAAGAGCTACTTCTACCACATTCCCTGAATTGTTCATCAGATAATTAACCCTATAAGGGTCAGTTCTCCCTAAGTCACTGCTTATTTCCCCACTTAAATCTCGGGATGAGATTTATTGTAGTGGAGGAGATTTGTAACATCCCTAGGTTACCTCACCCTAGTTAAGCTACTTAACTTGCCATGTCATCATGATCAATCTAAATAAATTGCAACTAGGAAATAATCCAACTCAATTCAAATTTAAAATACAAGTCAAATAAATATTTCCTCAAACAGCGAAACTAAAATGTTAATAATGTTGCAGATATTTCAGAAGCAATTATAGAAATATAATCAATACTAAATGAGTTGGCTAAGTGACTCCAACAACTTCGAACAGTACCAAACAGCAATGATTTAATCCATTTCATTTAAATCAAATGAAATCATTTTGGCTCCAAACTATTTTCTGGTAGAGGTAAATATTGCACTATAATTATTTATCTAAAGCACATATTTCACAAAACTCAAACGGTGGTTAAAGCAATTTGCAAAACCGAAAGTAAAATAATAAACAGAAGAAAAAGAAAAAGGCTTACCAGACACTGTGCACTTGGACGTTACGTGCACAGTGCACAGCCCAGCCCACCGGGAGCTCATCCCCATCCTCCCCCGCGCTGTCACTCGCCCTCGTCGACACGGCGACGGCCGGTGTGCTGTCGCCCATCCGCCGGCTCAGCGACGCCGATAATTGCTGCCCCGAGCCCCTCTCGTTCTTCCCCGCAACCCTAGCCACTCTCTCGCCCGCGCACGCCTCGCTTTTCTTTTTCCCCATCTCGCCCGAAACCACCGTCGCCGCCGCCGTCGATCCCGCGCACTCCGGCATCCTCAAGCTCCGCACACATGTCGTGAAGCTCCGCCGCGGTCTTCTCCGTCGACTGCGCCAGGCCATTCGAGACGGGGAGCACTGATGTGAGCGCCACGAGCTCGTCCCCTTCCTCGGGTCGCCGTCGTCCATCCTCGATTCCGGTCGCCGTACTGCGCTACTAATCCTCCGACGGCCACCATGTGCCCCGCGGTGAGCTTCTCCACCTCCTTCCCCTTCCCATTTGGCTACGCATGCTCGCTAGCTAGCTGCTACACTGCGCCCGAACGCGCTGCCACCGACGAGCTCGCCGCCGTGGTCTCCGTCATAGTCACGGGCGGCCGAGCCCAGCGTCGAGCCCCTCGAGCTCATGCGAGCTCAACGCGACCCCCTAGCACATCTCCTCGAGCCGTGCAGCACTAGATCCGCCGACGCCCGACTCCGGCGTCCGCCGGTGACGATCTAGCGCTCGGCTCCGGCCGTTTCAACTCGCGTTAGTGCCACAGAACGACACGGCGCTGCACCCTTGTTCGTGCGCGACCAAATGCACGTGCTAAACCGCACCACTGCCGCGTTTCCAGATCACGCCCGTGAGCTCCGCCGCCACACGTCATCGCCGGCGTCTCTCCGGCCATCCCCGCGTCCAATCGATCGTCCCACGCGATGCGGCGTCCTCTACTCGTTCGTTAGAGCCCGAGAACACCCGAACCGGTGCCCTATAGAGAGAATCCGGGCTCGCCGGAGTCGTCGCCGTCGTGCGGCCTCGCCGAAGAGCTCTGGCGGCCGATGTCCAGCTGGCGTCCGACATGGTCGGCTGGGTCCCGCCTCTGAGTGACTGACTGTGGGCCCCGCGGGCCCTTTGACCGAGTCAGCGCGGCCCCGCCCGCTGACATGTGGGTCCCGCTCGGTTAAAACATTTTAATAAATAAGTATTTGGTTAATTAATCAGATAATTAGTTTAAACGCTAATCACTCACTGACAATGCGGGCCCACCCGATAGTTAGGATTAGATTAATTAAACTAACCCTTATCAGTTAGTCCAGACACTGACATGTGGGTCCCACTGGACCCACAGGACAGATTTGACCCAGTCAACCATACTGTTGGATGCTGACATCATCATTTAGTCATGCTGACGTCATAATTCAATTTTGTTAATAAAAATAAATCCAGAAAATCATTTAAACTTTGAAAATTAATAACTTTTAAACCGTAGCTTAGATAGAAAAACTTAAAACATGAAAGTTGCTCGAAACGACGAGACGAATCTGATCGCGTCGTCTGTTTTGATGCCGGAACCTCCTACGTAGGAGAACCAGTAACTTTTCATTCGTATTCGGTAGATGAATAGTGCATAACCACCGGATAATAAATCCAACTTTAATCCAAAAATAACCAAAATGACTTAGACATATCTTTAGGCAACTCTGCATTGCATCATAGCATAGCACGCACCATGTTGCATTTGATTGCATTGTATTTACTTGTTTCCTCCCCCTCTTCTCTCTCGGTAGACCCCGACGTCAATGTAGCTCCTGAGGCAGACGCTGCTCCGGAGTACGACTACGTCCCCGACGACCCTGCCCTTGCCGTCGAGCAGACAGGCAAGCACCCCCATTTTGAGCATTCCGATATCGCCCACTCTCTTCTCTCTTATGCTTGCATTAGAAGTTACTGCTGCTACTGTTGTCCTATATCTGCTGCATAGCCTGTTTACTTGTAACCTGCTGTTGATACTTTCCTGCTATCCTAAACTGTTTAGTATAGGACGGGTAGAGCCTTATCAGAGACCCACTTGTCCCGACTGCCCCGCTGGACTCTCAGAAGACCCGAGCAATGGGATCGAAGATCAGACCCTGGCACCGCACGTCACTTCCCCCTTAATTTGCTCGACACTACTGGGTTACTATCGAGTGCCGAGGGTGATACCTCGTCAGCACTTCTGATGATAACCTTGTAGGTTAGTTAATCGGTCGTGGTAAGCGAGGGTGATTCCTCCTACACCACCCCCGATACCGACGCCGTCGTGCAACTGTTCAAGAGTGGACCTCGAGGGTGATTCCTCCTTTGTTCACCATGATGATATCATCGAGTGGGATTCCATCGAGGGTGATTCCTCAGGGTTCCCCCTTTGTGTCAGACACACGAAGACTTGGTTACTATGACTGAACACTGAACCATGATACTATGATACTAAAGACGGGCCGGCCTTGAGGGGTACCCGCGCGAGCATGAATGCGAAGTGATGTGGAGTCGGGTTGACCTG
This sequence comes from Thinopyrum elongatum, assembly GCA_011799875.1. NCBI lineage: Eukaryota > Viridiplantae > Streptophyta > Magnoliopsida > Poales > Poaceae > Thinopyrum > Thinopyrum elongatum. The sequence goes on along the minus strand of CM022297.1, from coordinate 356,470,185 downwards.
AGAGGTGCCCGCGAGATAACTATGAGGCGTGGCCGGGCATTCTTAGCCCTTGCCGCAAGTCCTCGAGATGGGGCGACGGGGTCACATCGATCGTGAGTCTCTGCTCGTTACCGCGCGCTCCTAATCCACTAACGGTTTGGATATTTGATCCGAGGGGCCTCTGGCCTGATAGCACTAACCATCACGTGGGCATAGTATGGGCGTTCTACGTCGTATACTTCAGCCGAAGCTTAATGGACGTCAGCGATTGAGCGGCGCGCGCCGAGTTGGACTGGTTACGCAACTGTGCTTGTATTAAGGGGTTGCTAGGTCTGCTCTCGGCCGTGAACGTAACGTGCAGGAGTTCTCGGGGCGAAGGCCCAAGACCCCTGGGGGCATAGGTTTAGTCCGGCGTGCTGACCTCTCTGTTAAGTATTTGGTCGGGTTGCGGCGTGTTGCTTAGCCGAGGCCGGGCATGACCCAGTAAAGTGTGTCCGGCCGGAGTTAAGCGAGTGTGGTGGGTAAGTTGGTGCACCCCTGCAGGGAATAAAACATCTATCGATAGCCTGTCCTACGGTAACAGACACTCGGAGTTGTATCCCGATCGGTACAACTAGAACTGAGATGAGAAATGGATAGTACGGCTCTGAAATTGCTTTCTCACAGGGAGTCGAGGAAGAATCTCTGGCCGAGGTTGATGACACTGCTATACTTTACATTATGTTTCTGCACTCTTCTAATGCTGCAGGACCGATGAAGATGCTTGAAGAAGCTAGTCTTCGATAGGACTAGGCTCTCCCCTCTATTATGGCATTTCTGCAGCCCAGTCCACATATACAGCCATCCTTTGAAAATGTTGCATATGTAGTGTAGATCCTTGCTTGCTGAGTACTTCGGATGAGTACTCACATTTGCATTACTTTCTTTTTCCCCCATATCCAATTGATGCCACCAGACGACGGAGCCCCTGAGTCAGATGCCCCAGTCGACGACCACTTCTACTACCCGCCCGGCGAGTACTACTACTACTACGAGGAGCCGACTGACGACCAGGAGTAGGATCAGAGGGTCCAGGGCAGGAGGCCTACGCCTTTCGATCGTAGTATTTTATTTTACCCCGCCTTCCAAAGGCTTATCTCTGTTCTGTAATATATCTGTACCCAGATATCTGATGCTTCCGCTGACACTTGTATGCCATCGAGCTATGTATTCGAGCCCTCGAGGCCCTGGCTTGTAATATAAAGTTGGTATGAATTTTTTTTTTTTAGAGTTGTGTTGTGATATCTTCAAGTGAGTCCTTAGGCTTAATCGTGTGCATTTGCGTGTATGGTTAGTGCACGATTAAGCCGGGGTCGTCACATTACTGTCGAGCAATTGATAGAAAAGCGCAAAGTTATGACGAAATCCAAGGCAATGATTATGAAATATAGGCATCACGTCCGTGTCAAGTAGACCGAAACGATTCTGCATCTACTACTATTACTCCACACATCGATCGACTCCTGCCTGCATCTAGAGTATTAAATTCATGAAGAACAGAGTAATGCATTAAGTAAGATGACATGATGTAGAGGAATAAACTCAAGCAATATGATGTAAACCCCATCTTTTTATCCTCGATGACAACAATACAATATGTGCCTTGCTGCCCCTACTGTCACTGGGAAAGGACACCGCAAGATTGAACCCAAAGCTAAGCACTTCTCCCATTGCAAGAAAAACCAATCTAGTTGGCCAAACCAAACCGATAATTCGAAGAGAATTACAAAGATATGAAATCATGCATATAAGAATTCAGAGAAGATTCAAATAATATTCATAGATAAGCTGATCATAAATCCACAATTCATCGGATCTTGACAAACACACCGCAAAAGAATATTACATCGGATAGATCTCCAAGAACAACAAGGAGAACATGGTATTGAGAATCAAAGAGAGAGAAGAAGCCATCTAGCTACTAGCTATGGACCCGTAGGTCTGAGGTAAACTACTCATGCTTCATCGGAAGGACAATAGAGTTGATGTAGAAGCCCTCCGTGATCGAATCCCCCTCCGGCAGGGTGCCGGAAAAGGTCCCTAGATGGGATCTCACGGGTACAGAAGGTTGCGGTGGTGGAAAAGTCTTTTCGTGGATGCTTCTGAGGGTTTTGGAATATATGTGAATATATAGGACGAAGAAGTAGCTCGGTGGAGTCACATGGGGCCCACAAGGCAGGGGGGCGCGCCCTCCCCCCTTGTCGCCGCCTCATGGCTCTTCTGACTTGAACTCCAAGTCTCCGGGGTGTCTTCTGGTCCATGAAAAATCATCGCGAAAGTTTTATTCCGTTTGGACTCCGTTTGGTATTCCTTTTCTTCGAAACTCAAAAACAAGGAAAAAATAGAAACTGGCACTGGGCTCTAGGTTAATAGGTTAGTCCCAAAAATAATATAAAATAGCATAATAATGCATATAAAACATCCAAAACAGATAATATAATAGCATGGAACAATAAAAAATTATATATATGTTGGAGACATATCAAGCATCCCCAAGCTGAATTCCTGCTCGTCCTCGAGTAGGTAAATGATAAAAACAGAATTTTGGATGTGGAATGCTACCTAACAAATTTATCCATGTAATTTTCTTTATTGTGGCATGAATATTCAGATCCAAAAGATTCAAAACAAAACTTTAATATTGACATAAAAAGAATAATACTTCAAGCATACTAACAAGGCAATTATGTCTTCTCAAAATAACATGGCCAAAGAAAGCTTATACCTACAAAATCATATAGTCTGGCTATGCTCCATCTTCATCACACAAAATATTCAAATCATGCACAACCCCGATGACAAGCCAAGCAATTGTTTCATACTTTTGGTGTTCTCAAACCTTTTCAACTTTCACGCAATACATGAGCGTGAGCCATGGACATAGCACTGTAGGTGGAATAGAATATGGTGGTTGTGGAGAAGACAAAAAAGAAGGAGATAGTCTCACATCAACTAGGCGTAATAACAGGCTATGGAGATGCCCATCAATAGATATCAATGTGAGTGAGTAGGGATTGCCATGCAATGGATGCACTAGAGCTATAAGTGTATGAAAGCTCAAAAGAAAACTAAGTGGGTGTGTGTCCAACTTGCTTGCTCATGAAGACCTAGGGCAATTTGAGGAAGCCCATCGTTGGAATATACAAGCCAAGTTCTATAATGAAAATTTCCCACTAGTATATGAAAGTGACAAAATAGGAGACTCTCTATCATGAAGATCATGGTGCTACTTTGAAGCACAAGTGTGGAAAAAGGATAGTAGCACTGCCCTGATGTCTACTATGCAACTTTATTCTTGTAGACTCGTGTTGGGCCTCCAAGCGCAGAGTTTTGTAGGACAGTAGCAATTTTCCCTCAAGTGGATGACCTAAGGTTTATCAATCCATGGGAGGCGTAGGATGAAGATGGTCTCTCTCAAACAACCCTGCAACCAAATACAAGAAATCTCTTGTGTCCCCAACACACCCAATACAATGGCAAATTGTATAGGTGCACTAGTTCGGCGAAGAGATGGTGATAAAAGTGTAATATGTATGGTAGAAATATATTTTTATAATCTGAATAAATAAAAACAGCAAGGTAGCAAGTGACAAAAGTGAGCACAAACGGTATTGCAATGCTTGAAAACAAGGTCTAGGGTCCATACTTTTGCTAGTGCAATCTCTCAACAATGCTAATATAATTGGATCATATAACCATCCCTCAACGTGCGATGAAGAATCACTCCAAAGTTCCTATCTAGCGGAGAACATAAGAATAAATTGTTTGTAGGGTACGAAACCACCTCAAAGCTATTCTTTCCGATCGATCTATCCAAGAGTTCATACTAAAATAACACCAAAGCAAATTCAGATTCGTAATGCTCAATCCAACACAAAGAACCTCAAAGAGTGCCCCAAGATTTCTACCGGAGAAATAAAGACAAGAACATGCATCAACCCCTATGCATAAATTACCCCAATGTCACCTCGGGAATCCGCGAGTTGAGTGCCAAAACATATATCAAGTGAATCAATATAATACCCCATTGTCACCACGGGTATTCGTATGCAAGACATATATCAAGTGCTCTCAAATCCATAAAAGTATTCAATCCGATAAAACGAAATCTCAAAGGGAAAACTCAATTCATCACAACAAGATAGAGAGGGGAAAACACCATATGATCCGACTATATTAACAAAGCCCGCGATACATCAAGATTGTGCATCTCAAGGACATGAGAGAGAGAGAGAGAGATTAAACACATAGCTACTGGTACAAACCCTCAGCCCCGAGGGTGGACTACTCCCTCCTCATCGTGGTGGTCGCCGGGATGATGAAGATGGCCACCGAAGATGATCTCCCCCTCCGGCAGGGTGCCGGAATGGGGTCTATATTGGATCTCGTGGATACAGAGGCCTTGCGACAGTGGAACTTCTGATCTAGGGTCTCCGCTAGGGTTTTTGGAATATTTGGCAATTTATAGGGCGAAGAGGCGGTGCGGGAGGCCACCGAGGTGGGCACAACCCACCGGGGCGCGCCTGGGGGCCCAGGCGTGCCCTAGTGGGTTGTGCCCCCCTCGGGGCACCCCCCAGGTGCTGCTCCTGCCCATTGGATGTCTTCTGGTCCATAAAAAATCCACAAAAAGTTTCGCTGCGTTTGGACTCCGTTTGGTATTGATTTTCTGCGATGTAAAAAACAAGCAAAAAAAAGCAATTGGCACTGGGCACTATGTCAATAAGTTAGTCCCAAAAAATGATATAAAGTTGCTATAAAATGATTGTAAAACATCCAAGAATGATAATATAGCAGCATGAATACTTCATAAATTATAGATACGTTGGAGACGTATCAGCATCCCCAAGCTTAATTCCTACTCGTCCTCGAGTAGGTAAATGATAAAAGAAATGATTTATGAAGTGTGAATGCTAGCAAAGTGCATAAGTTTGATCAATAGTAATTTCAATCACTTATGCTAGCATCATAACAGCAACTCTTACTCACATGTTAAGGTTCAAACAATGAATTCTCTTGAAACACAACAACCTATATTCTTAGTCACCAAACAATTGCAATTCAACTTATTCAACAGAGTGTAAGTAAGAGCTCCACATACTCAACCATCATATAGCCTTCTATGATTGTTAACACTCACCGCATACACATGAGCAAAACGTTTCAACCGGACACATAGAAAGATAGGGGCTTATAATTTTGCCTCCCAACGTATTCACCTCAAGGGTGATGTCAACAAAAATAACTCATGCTACCATATCCAACTGGATATATGTGCCTAGATCTTTCCTCACCACATGATGCTTGCCAAAAGAGAAAATAAAAAGGAATAGAGAGAAAAACTTTGACTCTTGCATGAAAGTAAATACATAAAAGTAAAAGGTAGGCCCTTCGCAGAGGGAAGCAGAGGTTGCCATGCGCTTTTTGTTTGTATGCTCAATCCCTTAGTGCAAAAGAATGTCACGTTATATTGCCCCTTATGATAGCAACCTTTATTATGCAGTCTGTCGCTTTTATTCTTTGCCATCACAAGTTCGTACAACGCTCAATTTTCTCTTGCACTAAATGATCTAACACTTTTAGAAGCAATTTTTATTGCCTTATTGCACCGATAACAACTTACTTGAAGGATCTTACTCAATCCTTAGGTAGGTATGGTGGACTCTTGAAAATAAGATTTGGGTTTAAGGGTTTTTGGATGCACAAGTAGTATCTCTACTTGGTGCGGAATTTTTGGCTAGCAAAGATGGGGGTCAAGCACCACATGTTGAAGGATCTATGACAATATAACTTCTATGTGAATATGAACACACATACATCATTACGTTGTCTTCCTTGTCCAACGTCAACAATTTTGGCATATAATATTTTGATGGGGGCTCACAATCACAAAAGATTTCCAAGATAGTTTATTTGCATGTGAAAGTTCTCTTCCTTATAGTAATCATTCATGAATTGCTTGTATGACCAATATTGTGATTGTCAAGCTTCAAAAGATTTCACTTTCTAAACCCAATGTGAAGCTACCACTTGGCATCATATGAACATATAATTTCAACTTCATGGTATTCAATTCATTCAACAATTTACTCATAGGATTTAAGTGAAGCACAAGAGTTAATGACAAACTACTCCAAAAAGATATAAGTGAAGATCAAGCGAGTAGTTAAGTAAAGGGGTAGCTAATTGAGGACTCTCTCTTATTTAAAAACTTTCAGATCTAAGTATTTTATTAAAATAGCAAGTAAAACAAAACAAAATTACATTCCAAGAATAGCACAACTCAAGTGAAGAAGCAAAAACTTAGGCTCAACCGATACTAACCGATAATTGTTGATGAAGAAAGGTGGGATGCCTACCGGGGCATCCCCAAGCTTAGATGCTTGAGACTTCTTGAAATATTATCTTGGGATGCCTTGGGCATCCCCAAGCTTGAGCTTTTGTGTCTCCTTAATTCCTTTTATATCACGGTTTCCCTAAATCTAAAAAACTTCATACACACAAAACTCAACAAGAACTCGTGAGATAAGTTAGTATAAACCAATGCAAAAACCTTATCATTCTCTACTGTAGCAAATCACAAAAAAAATTATTCAACATTGCATACTAAATGCCTCTGCATATTTAATACTCCTATCCTCAAATAGAATCATTAAACAAGCAAACATATGCAAACAATGCAAACATAACAACAATCTGCCAAAACAGCACAGTCTATAAAAAATGCAAGAGTATCAATATTTATTTAACTCCAAAAATTATGAAAATTTACCACACTGTATAAAAATTATCAGATATTACTGTGAAAAAAGTTTCAACATTTTATCACATTCTGACTTTTCTCGAGAATTTTTGCAACATCGATAAACTTTCTGTTTTGAAACAGCAACTCATATACTTGCAAAATGAGCATGGTAAAGGCTATCATTGACATTTTTATTGAAAAGAAAGATGCAAAACATTATTATAAATAACAGAAAGAAAATCCTAACAAGAAAATGACGCTCCAAGCAAAACACATATCATGTGACGAAAAAATGTAGCTCCAAGTGAGGTTACCGATAATGTTGGAGACGAAAGAGGGGATGCCTTCCGGGGCATCCCCAAGCTTAGTTGCTTGGATCTTCCTTGAATATTACCTTGGGGTGACTTGGGAATCCCCAATCTTAGGGTCTTGTCACTCCTTATTCTCCTCATATCGACATCTAACCCAAAACTTGAAAACTTCAATCACACAAGACTTAACGGAACTTCGTGAGATGGGTTAGTATGATAAAGAGCAAACCATTTTACTTTGGTACTTTCAAAGACAAGATTCATAATTCTTTCCACACAATGACTACTGTAGCATATCATTTCCACAATTTATATTGAGCAATATAAGCTATAGAAACTAGGAAACAAGCAAACTATGCATTGAAAACAGAATCTGTCAAAAACAGAACAGTCTGTAATAATCTGTACTCCAACCATACTTCTGCTACTCCAAAAATTCTGAAAAATTAGGAAAACGTGGGTAAATTGTATATATATCACCTGTAAAAAATTAAGATCAAAATCTTGTTCCAGTGAATTTTCAAAATTCCTGAACTGAGCGCAAAAGTTTCTGATTTTGCACAGAATCAAGTCAACTATCATCCACACTGTCCCAAAGACTTTACTTGGCACTTTATTGAAATAAAAGGTATAAAACATGATTACTACAGTAGCATAATCATGTTAACACACAAAAACAGTAGGTAAAAGTGTTGGGTTGTCTCCCAACAAGCGCTTTTCTTTAATGCCTTTTAGCTAGGCATGATGAGTTCAACGATGCTCGCATAAAAGATAAGGATTGAAACATAACAAGAGCATCATGAATCATAAGTTCCTCTCTCATAATAATTTTCAGTAGCATCATGAATAGATTCATAAATATAACCATCACATAAAGCATTCTTTTCATGATCCAAAAGCATAGAAAATTTATTACTCTCCATATAAGCCATTTTATTTTCATTCACAATAGTGGGGGTATCATATGAAACTCGAATACTAAAAATTGTTTCCACATTAAAAGATTAATATTCAGAAAAAGGATAATCGAAATTATGACAATAATTATCACTACTTTTTATAACATAAGTGTCATCACAATAATCATCATAAGTAGCAACTTCGTTCTCATCATAGATAGGAGGCATGCAATCATCATAGCAAATTTGATCATTCAAAGTAGGGGGACTAAAAAGATCATCTTCATTAAGCATATCATCCCCAAGCTTGGGACAAACATTAATTGCAGCAAATAAATTCTCAAACATGTCATTCTCATCAAACATAGCATCCCCAAGCTTGTGGCTTGGCATATCATAAACATAATCACTCTCATCATTAAATGTTTGAATAGCACCAACGGTATAACAATTGCTATCATCATAATTTCCCAAGTTGGTGCCAAAAAGATTTCCAAGATTATAAGAAGTATCATTATCTTCCCAATCATAATTATCACAACAAGCAATAGGCATAACAAAATCATCATCAATAGTGCTCTCGGACATTGTGCCATAAGACAAAGAAGCAATGTCATCATCAAATGCATCATCTTCTACAATTATTTTTGATTCTTTTTCGTGAGGTGCAATAATAATAGGAGCAATATTATTTGGGTGAGATACCTTTTTACCTCTTTTCTTCTTCTTCACCACATCAAGTGTGGGTTTCATTAATTTTTTCAAGCTTCTTGTTTAAGAGATTGATTGGATAGGAAGCTCCTCCTCGTTACCTGATTCATCATAATAAACACTAGGAGGGTATTGGGAAATATTTTCCCTTTCATTAGTACTCTCTTCATATTCTATTTGTTTTCTTGTCTTTAGATAGTTGGCAATATAAGGATTCTCAATGCAATTTACTGCACAAAACATATAAATTTCCTCTAGATCAAAATCAAGAAATCTCTCGAGATTAAATTTTGGAATACCCTCAGTTATATGTTTCATTTCTTCATACCCCAAAAGAAGACTAAGCTCTTTATGATGCTCAAGGGTAATCAAGTTATCACAATTTTTGGACATGATTTGATCATGAAACAAATTGCATTGGAGATTTAAATGACCACGTTCATTGCAAAGTTCACAAGGATGGCAAAAAAATTAAATCGTTCAGCACAATCATCTAGCCTCTCTTGCAACTTTTTCGTTTCTAAATATTTATGCTTCTTACAAAATCTATCTTCCCTTTTTGGTGTGCATTTGCACTCCCAATTCACTCCGCAAAAATTGACATTCTTATAGGAGACATCATTATCATGACTAATGCAATCATCATTAAAATCATGGATATTCAAAGAATTTATTCTAGCAATGTTGCAATCATGCCCATCATCCAACGTTTCTATGCCATAAATTTTGTTGAATTCTTTTTCTAGCAATTGAGCACAATTATCGGAATCCTTATTCTAAAGATAGACATTATAAAGATAAAGAACAACCTAAGGTAACCCAATCTCCATTTTATTTTTTGTTTTCTATTATAAAACCAAACTAGTGATAAAACATGAAACTAAAAGATTCGATTGCAAGATCTAAAGATATACCTTCAAGCACTCACCTCCCCGGCAACGGCGCTAGAAAAGATCTTCGTTGACAGGATGTGAGTGCCGCTTACCTAACCTCCCTGGCAACGGCGCCAGAAAAGAGCTTGATGTCTACTACGCAACTTTATTCTTGTAGACTCGTGTTGGGCCTCCAAGCGCAGAGTTTTGTTGGATAGTAGGAATTTTCCCTCAAGTGGATGACCTAAGGTTTATCAATCCGTGGGAGGCGTAGGATGAAGATGGTCTCTCTCAAACAACCCGGCAACCAAATACAAGAAATCTCTTGTGTCCCCAACACACCCAATACATTGGCAAATTGTATAGGTGCACTAGTTCGGCGAAGAGATGGTGATAAAAGTGTAATATGGATGGTAGAAATTTATTTTTATAATCTGAATAAATAAAAACAGCAAGGTAGCAAGTGACAAAAGTGAGCACAAACGGTATTGCAATGCTTGAAAACAAGGCCTAGGGTCCGTACTTTCGCTAGTGCAATCTCTCAACAATGCTAATATAATTGGATCATATAACCATCCCTCAACGTGCGATGAAGAATCACTCCAAAGTTCCTATCTAGCGGAGAACATAAGAATAAATTGTTTGTAGGGTACGAAACCACCTCAAAGCTATTCTTTCCGATCGATCTATCCAAGAGTTCGTACTAAAATAACACCAAAGCAAATTCAGATTCGTAATGCTCAATCCAACACAAAGAACCTCAAAGAGTGCCCCAAGATTTCTACCGGAGAAATAAAGACAAGAACGTGCATCAACCCCTATGCATAGATTACCCCAATGTCACCTCGGGAATCCGCGAGTTGAGTGCCAAAACATATATCAAGTGAATCAATATAATACCCCATTGTCACCACGGGTATTCGTATGCAAGACATATATCAAGTGCTCTTAAATCCATAAAAGTATTCAATCCGATAAAACGAAATCTCAAAGGGAAAACTCAATTCATCACAACAAGATAGAGAGGGGAAAACACCATATGATCCGACTATATTAACAAAGCCCGCGATACATCAAGATTGTGCATCTCAAGGACACGAGAGAGAGAGAGAGATTAAACACACAGCTACTGGTACAAACCCTCAGCCCCGAGGATGGACTACTCCCTCCACATCGTGGTGGTCGCCGGGATGATGAAGATGGCCACCGATGATGATCTCCCCCTCCGGCAGGGTGCCGGAATGGGGTCTATATTGGATCTCGTGGATACAGAGGCCTTGCGGTGGCGGAACTTCTGATCTAGGGTCTCCGCTAGGGTTTTTGGAATATTTGGCAATTTATAGGGCGAAGAGGCGGTGCGGGAGGCCACCGAGGTGGGCACAACCCATCGGGGCGCATCTGGGGGCCCAGGCGCACCCTGGTGGGTTGTGCCCCCCTCGGGGCACCCCCCAGGTGCTGCTCCTGCCCATTGGATGTCTTCTGGTCCATAAAAATTCACAAAAGTTTCGTTGCGTTTGGACTCCGTTTGGTATTGATTTTCTGCGATGTAAAAAACCAGCAAAAAACAGCAACTGGCACTGGGCACTATGTCAATAAGTTAGTCCCAAAAAATGATATAAAGTTGCTATAAAATGATTGTAAAACATCCAAGAATGATAATATAGCAGCATGAATACTTCATAAATTATAGATACGTTGGAGACGTATCATGCCCCTTCTCTCTTTTTCTCGCATTTTTTTCTTTTTTTTTTGGCTTGGCCTTTTAGCCTCTCTTTTTTCCTCACATGGGACAATGGTCTAATAATGAAGATCATCACACTTTTATTTAGTTACAACTCAAGAATTACAACTCGATACTTAGAACAAAATATGACTCTATATGAATGCCTCCGGCGGTGTACCGGGATGTGCAATGAAACAAGAGTGACATGTATGAAAGAATTATGAAAGGTGGCTTTGCCACAAATACGATGTCAACTACATGATCATGCAAAGCAATATGACAATGATGAAGCGTGTCATAATAAAACGGAACGGAGGAAAGTTGCATGGCAATATATCTCGGAATGGCTATGAAAATGCCATAATAGGTAGGTATGGTGGCTGTTTTGAGGAAGGTATATGGTGGGTGTATGGTACCGGCGAAAGTTGCGCGGCACTAGAGAGGCTAGCAATGGTGGAAGGGCGAGAGTGCGTATAATCCATGGACTCAACATTAGTCATAAAGAACTCACATACTTATTGCAAAAATCTATTAGTCATCGAAACAAAGTACTACGCGCATGCTCCTAGGGGGATAGATTGGTAGGAAAAGACCATCGCTCGTCCCCGACCGCCACTCATAAGGAAGACAATCAAAAAATATCTCATGCTCCAACTTCGTTACATAACTGTTCACCATACGTGCATGCTACGGGACTCACAAACCTTAACACAAGTATTTCTCCAATTCACAATTACTCACTAGCATGACTCTAATATCACCATCCTTATATCTCAAAGCAATCATAAGGAATCAAACTTCTCATAGTATTCAATGCACTTTATATGAAAGTTTTTATTATATCCCTCTT